>JARQTI010000121.1:0-10066 GCA_030142655.1 Trachelus tabidus
CCGGTTCAAACGTATGCCATTCTCTTGAAACGCTTTCAACACTTTTGTCAAAATTTCCACATGTTCGTCCCAGGTCTTTGTGGCAATTAATACGTCATCTAAATATGCTATCACTCTCTGTTCTAGCTCTGGACCCAACACTTTTCCCATAGCCCGAGTGAAAGAAGCACCGGATGTTTTCAATCCGAACGGCAACCTCAAAAACACGTAAGTTTGTGATTTGAACAAAAACCCAGTATATTTCTGACTATCCTCATCTAACTCCACATGCAAGAATGCATTTGACAAATCCAGTGATGTGAAGAACTTTGCTCTCTCCATTTTATTAAACACCTGTTCTATGGTAGGTGGCCTGGCATGATCAGCTGACATTCGGTCATTAATTTCCCTAGCATCCAAACAAACTCTCAATTTTCCATTGGGTTTAACTACCACTACTAATGGATTTATATATTCGGTGGGTGCTCTCTTAATAATGCCCAGTTCTTCCCATTGATTGATTTCTTTGGTAACCTCGTCCAAATGTTTATTCGGAATGGGATATATCGGTTTCTGATACGGCCTATCATCCTTAACAACGATCTGGTGCTTATACCCTGGTATATGCCCTATTCCGTCCTGAAATATCTCTTTGTAATTCTCCAATAGCTTATCGATACGCGCTGCTATGTCTATATCCTCGTGCTTGGTTCGTATTTGATTAACTAGCCGCTTTGGACTTAGGTAACTATCTGTTTTCAGTAAATTATCCATTGAGCTACCTTTCCCCGAACCCACGTCAAAAAGCGCTTTTCCCAAATACGGAACTAATGCCATCTTATTTTCGATGATAAAGTCTAAACCCAAAATAATATCTTCTGCCAAAGATTTTACCACGTAGCATTTATGCGATCGCGTTCGATTATTACAATCAAAATCTAACAGAACTTTTCTTTTGGTTTCAGTACCTTTATTCTTAACAGCTGACATAATCTTTACCCCTTTAACGGGAATCATTGGAAATGTCACGTTATTGTTCTTTAGGGAGTCAATGACCCTTTCAGATACTACTGATACTTCAGCCCCTGTGTCGATTAAAGCATTAAAAATTTTTCCACCCAAATTTATTTTAATACTAGGCAACTGATATTTTTTCTGACCCCGAGTATTGTCTTCTTTTTCTGATTCTGAATCATCACTATATTCCCCGGGTCCTATCAATGCTAAAGCATAATGCTTTATTTCTTCAGTCTCAGAATCGTCATCAGTTGAGCTATCCTCATTAAGATTTTTGCTAACCCGTTCTTCCTTGACACTATCATCTGACTGTTCCACCGTTTCTTCAACCCTTTCCAATCTACAAATTTTTCTCTTTTCAGATTCTCCGGGTTTACTTGACGGCTTCGATTCTACTTTAACCTCCACAGCTCTAACAGGTTTGTCTGTCTTAGTTTCTTTTTGGTTATTCGAATCTTTCCTGTAATAGGTCCTCCTGAAATCCCTATCTTCTGATTCTACTGACTTTTGGGATTTAACACTGGTCTTGTCTATTCCTCTAGGACCCTCATTAGATAATCCCACACTTGAACCATCATATTCAACCAATCTCGAAATCACGCGTGGAACTGACAAATCCGGAATTGATCGTAAACGCTCGTATATGCGCTCCGAAAAATGTAATATTAACTTATTGATCTTCCATTCCTCGGTTAATGGTGCATCAATGCAATTGGCATGAGTCATCCAAGTCAAGAAATAAGTTTCCATGGATCCAAGTTTTGGTTCGTAACGACCATTCATAATATAAGCCATAACGTCTTGCTGAACTCTATTGTTCCAATGTCTTGCTAAAAACATTTCTTTGAACTGATCATAATTTTGATATTCAATAAGATTGCCCCATGTACGAGCATCTCCTTTAAGATTTGATATTATTTTTTCAGATAATTCATCCTTATGATATCCTTCCCTAATGGCTGTTTCTTCAAATTTATTTATAAATTTAACTGGATTCATGGAACTCAATTTACCATCAAAAGTTATATCTGTCAATTTTGATTTTTCTGTAACTAATCTTTTAACCACCTTTCTATTTTCAACCATAACGCTAGCCTCAGATTTTTTAGAACTGGCTCCTTCTGGCAAACTACTGACATAACTAGCTACTGAACTTTGTGATTTGACAGTTACGTTATCCTTTTCTTGCATATTTTTACTACGAATATTATTTACTTCAACATCAATTGATTTTACGGTTTCTTCTAAATTATTGACTTTGCTGCCAATTGCATTCATCCCCTTGGATAATTCTCGCAACAACAACAATATTTCATCATTTTTAGGTAACGTAAGATTACTTGTCGTATCATGATGTCTTGAAGCGTTGGTCTCGGTTATAAATCTTCCATCCCCATCGCCTTCATCCATATTCCTTACGGGCACAGGTACTCTCTGCGACGGCTCCCCCTGTTCGAGGCTTATGGATCCCATCGATCTGGTTACTGGACCATTCTTGGATGCTTGAGGTGATCTTCTTAGCGTCATTTTCAGGTTTATTATTAATCTCTACTGCGTGAGACAATAATCTTTCGCTTACTTTTTTGCCTTCAGCGAGCATCCACTGCTTTATGCTTGCAGTAGGTATTTTCTCTCCACGGAAAGAAACTAGATTTATTGCACAAACAATTTGCACAATATGTTATTTGCTCGAATATTACTTCGATTTTTTAAAGCCTTCGAGAACTTCTTACTTTTTCGCACTTTAGGAATACTTTCCGCCCACGCGTCGGGAAAAACGATTTTTTGAAGATTCGTAACTTCTTAATTTCCGCACTATGGAATCACTTCCTCCCACGCGTCGGGAATACGATTTTTAGAAGACTCGTAACTTCTTAATTTCCGCACTATGGAATTACTTCCTCCCACGCGTCGGGAATACGATTTTTAGAAGACTCGTCACTTCGCGATCCGCGATACAAATTCCCTTATGTATGGAACCGCACTTCGATTTTTTAAGCTCCTCGTTGCACTTAACGATGCGATACAAATTCCCTTATGCATGCACCAGCACTTCAAGTCACTCTTTTAAGGTTCGAGAACTTTCGGTTACACGATACAAGTTCCCTTATGCATGGTAACCGTATATTTCGATTTTGAAAAGTGTTCGACAACTTTCAGTTTCGCGACGGCACACTGCACGCACACGCGACGGTCTTCGATTTTACCAGCTTCGAGAACTGCAATTTTTTCCCGCCGGGTCAATGGATTTCACCACAACGAGTCAATTTTTTAAAAGAATTGAGAAACTTCACTTTTTCCCGCCGGGTCAATGGATTTCACCACAACGAGTCAATTTTTTAAAAGAATTGAGAAACTTCACCTTTTTTATTTTCGCGCCGGGTCGAAACTTTCACCACAACACTTGATCGCACTTGTCTAATTTTTTTCTCGCGGCAGCAGGCTGTCCCTTCACGATCCGCGTAGCGACTTGTTGATTTTATAACGCGGAAGTGGTCACTCAAAAAACTCCGCGTCCTGTCACGGTCGCCATTCTTTTACCTCTGTGACCGGAAGTACCCAAGGAGGTTTGTTCCAGGTGATGTTCCTTGGATCCTTGGCGTATCTGACGGCTTCTCCACGGAGGGCGGTCCTTGATCCGTGCTCGGACTGATTACTCCTCGACCCGAAGAATGTAATGACCGGTTTTAACGGTCGCCACCTTTTTTCACCAACTAAAAAGGAAGGTCTAATGGTTCCAGATTGTATCCCGAGGGACTTCCTTCTAATCTTCTCGATGTGGCACGGTGCGTCGCCTCCAGCAACTGATGGAGTTCCCTATGTTCAACCCCCCAGGATTTGGCGAAAGGTAAGAATAACAGTATTAATTTTTTAACACTGATAATATTTATTAACCATCACACGCTTATAGCACACTCCGATAAGGAGACACCGAGGACCGACAGGTAAGTTTGCGAGAAATACAATTCGCGATATCCGCGCTACCGACCGAATCTCGACTAGCGTAGCCTCCGGCTTACTAACTGGCAGTGGAACCACGATTCAGCGTGCGCCTCTCTTAAATAGGCTTGGCAAGTCCTTTGGCCGCAGCCAATCAGCGGTAAGCTCCATAGCGGTGCCCCACCACGGGTCCCGCAGCCAATCGCAACGCTGGATTTTATTAACAAAGGAATTTGTTCTAACAATAACATTGTGCACATTTTAACATTGATTGATGAAATTGTTTTAACAAAAGATACCCTTCCACCAAATTCCATCAACAAATTCCTTTGCCGTCACCTAGCTTAGTGGTCTGCAACAATTTTTATTTACCGCTATTCAGAGATTGTTACGTTAAGACGAGCGTGGTTGCGGTTATATATAACTAAAGATAATACTAATACGTAATACTTAATCATAACAAACACCATCTTACATGCTTATAACTATTTTATAATTTAATATTTATGACTAAACCTATTCAACCATAGCCATAAACATATATCTGAAACTCGAACTTAACAATAATTTCTTCTTAATTTTTCATAATGACTTGTTAACCAAATAAAATCCATATATCTCATAGTTTCGCTGATATCTGAAATTCTTTTTCTTAATTCTTGGAACACTTGAGGATTTCCAGGAATTAACCAACGGTCATGGAATTTTCCAATGTTAAATCAAATGGAACATTAAATCCTTAATATCTCTGGAAGTTTTAACGATAATTAAATTTTTCTTTAATGACACAATAATGCATGAGAGACGTAGACTTTTATCACTTGTTTAAAATACCATGATTAATAACAGTCAGATATTAATGGTTTACTATTGATCATACTTATTCTCGATACTATCATCACTAAATGTTCTTTCTTCTTTACAGAATCCCTATTACCATGTACTTGAACGTATCTCTGATATCCTGACTTGATTTTACCAATTAATGGGAAATTCGTTAGCCTGAACTATTCAACTGCTTCCTAATTAATTAATTATCCATGTTTGACTAATTGTATGTCTGCTGACTGACCTTTTGCATTCCTTGCACCTATTGACATTATGATAAGTATCTTCGGTTAGAATTTTATTTCTTTAGCTATTCCAAACTATTCTGCGTTTGTTCAAACACTTTTATCTTTAACCATATTCTATTATGCAGTAAGTCTACCGACTTGTATGCTTCGGTTTTGACTAAAACGGATCATCACCCACATTGTTATCAATTCAAGTGACAGCCTATCCAAAGGTTCTAAAACGGATGCCTATATTGTTATTTCGAGATAGCATGTTAGAGAATAAGCAACTAAACAACTTCATTGATACTAAAACGCGTAATTACTGTTTTAACCAAATCCAGTCTCACTCAATATGATAACAGAACATAGACTTGGGTAAACTATTCCACACCAGTGGTTTAACATTGGATATGACCATTTCGAGACAGCATGTTAAGCATTAAGTAAGTAAATAACATCTTTAATAATTGAACCTGTAATTACTATTCTCACCAGATCTGATATCACCCAATATCATAACTAATGACAATCCTGGTTAAACTATCCAACCATAGTTGTTTAATACTAGATTTGATTATTCTCAAGGATCATGTAATCTTTTATCGAATCAATAAACTTAGTTGAGATCAAATTGTTAAATAATAACTCTGGATATATATTAGTATTATTTTATCTTAACTTATTATACCTTACTGCGTCGCAGCGCCAGGGCAGTCTATTCATCTTGTCGAAGAAGGATTTCCACCATCTTCCATTACTTACCCATGGTACGGACCAGTGATACGAATAACTTAATATTAAATACTCTTATTAACTAGTATAACTTAGTCTACTTAGATTTGCTCTGGTCCTATCAGGCACCAGGCCTACAATATCAAAAATGACAAGGCTGAAATACTCCGATATGTTGCTGCCGGTTGCATTCTCCCCCTCATGTTTACGTAAAATCATACTGGATTTCGAGGAAAAATGTAAACTAAACCGGTAGCAACAAAATAAACTTCTTTATTCAATCCGATCACACAATACAACCCAGGTACTATTCTCTTTTGATTTTTTGTACTCCTGGCGTGTATATCACAGTTTCCATGCTCGCTACGCTGGTATCATCACTAGAACTGTAGTCCACCAACGATCTTCGTTCATTCGACTGGCTTGGACCCTTCATCCTTCCCGGACTTAAATCCTCTTCGTCATCCGTGGATGGCACCTTGATTACCTCCACTTCCGGTTTCTTCTCGGTTTCCGACACAGTTCCAGCTTCCGGTTCGGTCTCTTCTTCCGATACGGTATTTACTTCGTACGCCCGAAGTTTGTTAGCCTCTCTGGTACGTTTGGCTTTTTCTGAATACTTTTGACGCGTCTTATAATGTTTTTTCTGAACCGGTAATGCTTCCCTCTCTTGCTGAGCCCATCTCTTCAATCTCCTCAGTCGTACCGCTGAAACCGGAGTCCCTTGATCCCTGATCCTTGCCGGTATCACACGGTTCTCTTTCACAATCACCCGATCTACTTCGTCCAAAATCTTGACATCTATAACTCGGGGCTTCGCTCGATTTGTGCGCAAATTATAACGTCGATGCGTCCTTGGTGTATCTTCAACCCGTCGCTCACCCTCTTCGTTCTCTTCTTCATCTGATGACTCCGATGATTCCACCTTGGGTTTATCGAGAGACTCTTCTGGCTGGATTTCAGGTTCCTTTTCAACCCATAATCGACGCAGTCGCACCTGTGGGAGTACTTCCACCGATTCCTTGCCACAGTTAGAGACTTCAAGTTTCTTCTGCTCTTCCGATGATTTCCCGCCCTTCTTTGTAGTTTTATCCGTCATTTTTCCTTTAACGGATAACGGGATCCCCTCGATATTTTTCTTTCGAATTGCCTGATAGGTCTTCTTGACATCTGCTTCACAGGACTGGTTATATTTTTCTTGCAGAAACTTCCTGGTCTTTGCCCAGACCTTAGTCTTCTCTGCTTCTTCTACTAGCTGCTTCAAAGTAGCGTTGGTTTCTCCTTGTATCTCCAATAATTTGTTCCGCAGCCGTACTTCCTCTTCTCTGGCCCGTATAAACTTCTCATGGTCCTCCATATTGTTTACGCGTCCGTCTCGTACACTGTTCGCTTGCTGACTGGCGCTCAGTTGTCCTGACTGCCACTCACCAACACTGGGTCCTACTGCGCACCTACCCGCGCACGGCTGTTGTCTTGGCTCCGCCTTTTCTTTCCCCACCGCAACACAGTGGTTCTTCGGCTCGACCTTCGAGCGCTTAGGTTTAGGGTTCTCAACGTCTTCCTTTGATCCTACTCTTTTTCTTCCCTTATTCCGGACACTCGGAACACTTCCCACATCTCGACCTTCTGAATTTAAATCGCGTAATATGTCCCGATTCTCCTTCAGCCTTGTCATTTTTACATGGGTACCTTTCATGCAATCACTATCGATCATCTCCAGTTCCTTACCAAGTCCTAAATCCTCACTCATGGCTCCCTTAGCATGACTGATTCGCTGTTCGCTCTCGCGCTCGCAAATTGGTAAAAATAATGTGTCATCTTCGCAGACTTGCTGGGTTTTCCGCAGCACCTCGACTCTCAATGCCGAATCTGTCAGTTCCTTAGAAAATTTATTAGACGAAATCCCTCTGATCTTAAGCAGTTTATCACACAATTCATTCTGCCTTTTCAAAATCTCTTCCCCTGTCCTAATGTCCATTAGCTCTGCCATTGACTTCGGATCTAAACTAGTAGTTCGCATCATTTGTAACTTGACCACCTGACTGTCAATCTGTTCCTCGGTCTGACTATTATCTATTAAATCCCCGCAAATGACAATTGGAACAAAGGTTTCCATGGTGTTAATCCATAATAATTGTTTTGACAATAGAATGTCGATTTTATATCTGGTCAACATATCCATCCCTATCACCATGGGGTTTTTTAACTCTGGAGCAACATAAAATTGGCCTTCCAAAGTAATGTTGTCAATATTGATTCCTATATTAATTCTTTCAAAAATAGGAACTACCCTGGCCGCTATATCACTATAGATAATCAAATTCTTAACTTTCTCAGTTCTAGCGTATGGGAAATCTTTCCGAATCTCACTCAAATAACTCTGGCTAATCACTGAAATTTGGGCCCCAGTGTCTACCAATATCATGGTTTCTTTTCCGAAAACTTGTCCCTGAATAAGCGGTACTTTTCTGTAAATTCCCCTATGTGTCCTTTGGTTATCTACCCGATCGTTGGTAACCCTACCACTCGATTTGCACTCGAGCATCGCGACTAGTCTTGTTTGGCGCTCTCTATAAGGACGTAACTGTCTAGAATTGAAATTCCCTAGCACCTCATCGTCGTGACTGATCGTGTATACATTCTTATGTGGTTTATCTTTTATTATATACGGTCCGTCATACACTAAGCATATCTTTCGACTCAGTCGTTTGTCCTTTTCGGATAACTTGTGCGTCCTCAGTAACACTTTTTGACCGATTTGATATTCTACCGGCTTATTCTTTTTTATGAATTGTTTATATCGTTTCGCTGCAGCAACTTTAAGTTTTCTGCCAGATTTCACGATGAGAACTTCTCTTCTTTCTGTTTCAGGTTCCGGACTACGTAGGAAATCAGGCAAACCCAACGGTAAGTATTCCGCGTCTTCGTGTAAATAAAACGGTATACAACCCGTACTACTGTGTTCCGTCGAATTAAACACGTCTTGAGCTCTTTTTAGTATCAAATTCCACGTCGTCTGATCCGAATGTGCGTATGTCCTAATCACGCGACCTATCTCACGCATCACCCTTTCAACAGGATTGGATTGTGGATTATACGGAGTCGTTTTTATCAGCTCAATTCCGTGTGTTTCACCAAATCGCGTCCATTCACCTGACAGAAATTGACCCCCTCTATCCGTTAAAATGACATCGGGTTTTCCCCATTTCTCGAAATAATTATCTTCCAACACTCTAATTATCTCTTTGGTCGATATAGATCGAATCGGGTTAAATGTCACCAACTTGGAAAACTGGTCCATCGTCACGGCTATGTATTTAAATCCCCCTTTAGCTACAGGCAGTGGTCCATATAGATCTAAGGAGATTTTTACCCCAGGTTTTGTAGGTAATTTATAAAACTGGTCCCCTACGGTGGCTCTAGTATAATATTTGGTTTTTTGACATAAATCGCATGACGCAACTATATCCCTTACCAACTTGTCTAGCTGTTCAATGTAAAATATCCCTCTCGCAAAAGATATCACTTTGTCTGTCCCAAAATGAATCAGGAATGCGTGTATCTTCTCAATCAGCGGTTCTACCAATGGTCCTTTCACAGGAATACGCCATTTATCTGATCTTTTTTCCCAAATAATCCCCTGGCTATTATGAAAATTCTCGGGTCGCTCGTTCAATCGCGTGGCTAAACTCGCATCTTCTCGTTGAGACTGTTGAATTTTTTCCTTCCAAGATTCCCAATTTCGGTTATCATTGTAATGAATTATTTGGTGTACACGATATTCGACTCTTTCTGCATTTTCCTTTGTGGTAACATGCCTAGACAACGCATCCGCTATAGTGTTCTCTGAACCCTTTCTATAAGTCCAAGTAATATCGTAATCCTGTAAAGTCCTTATCCATCGGGCTATACGGTCACTAGTATACGCGCACTGACTAATAAATGTTAAAGCTTTATGATCGGTTCGTATTCGAACAGGATGTCCCCATAAGATTACGCGCCACTTCTTTAGAGCTTCCACCACTGCTAAACACTCGCGTTCTGTCGTAGTATAACGTGTCTGAGCGTCCTTTAAACTCTTACTCATGTACGCAATAGTATACTCGTGGTCATTGTTGTATTGATATAACCTTGCGCCGATTCCAACCATTGAAGCATCCGTATCGATCGCAAAATCTAATCCTTCCTGTATATGGAATAACTCTGTAGCATTCTGAAATACTTCCTTCGTTTTCGCAAACGCTAGCTCTTGTTCAGGCCCCCATATGAACTTTTTATCTTTGGACAATAAATTTTCAATCGGTCTAATTATTCCTGATAAATTTGGGATGAATCTCCGA
>JARQTI010000121.1:10166-20465 GCA_030142655.1 Trachelus tabidus
GAGATGTTCGCGTTTCGCCAGCCAGGAAAAGATTCCGTGCCTTCCGTATTAATTTCTTATTTTGGAAATGTATTATTAAGATTAGAGTAATGCCTCTGTGACCCTGGAGAACCGTTGAGCGAATCCGTGTTCCACGCGTCTCGTTAGTTCACGTATTGTCTTTTCGTTAAGCTATGTTAGATATTTTCTGTTTTCGCGTTCTCTCGAAACTTGTGTATCTTTTGTCGTAATTATCTATTCTATCGCGAATATGGTTAACGTGTCCCGTAGAGGACTTTGTATCGCGTGATATTTATTTTCCTTCTCGAAAGAGCTAACTTGTTAATTTTATATTATTTGAAGTCCCAAAATAAAAGGGCCAATATGTTATGTTTTCTGTTACTGAATTTCATGAGTTCTCAATCTGATTTCTTGTAACTATCTCTTCCTTTATCTCTTCCTTTCTTTAACATCGGTGTCGACCCAGCCCCTCTTCCATTACCTTTCCGTTTGTCTCTGCTAATCGGACCTCTTTCTATATTTTTCGGGGGAGTTTCTTTAGGTATCGTGACACAACGATGTGTCTGGCGCCCATCTGGCATTTCACTGAGCTTAGTTTATTTCGTCATGCGTAGTCTCGGGAAATTCGGAAAGAGTATCGAGTCATTTGTGACCGAAAGATCGTGTAGCGTCGTAGAGTACCTTTCTATCTATTTTCTCGTTAATAAATCTTTCGTTACAGCATATACCAATCTCGCTTCACGAAAAATTCGTTTGGTGGGAAGTAAAATTGCAATCTTCAAGCAGATCGATTATTAGTCCCGAGTGCGTTCGTGAAATGTTTTCAGACGCGTCTTTTGATGGGCTGGGGAGTCCATTGCAATGGTAAGGGGCTCATGGGTTTGCAGCGCTCTGCCATGTATGCACTTGATTTGCGCGGAGTTCAAGTTCTACTACGGGTAGACAACATAACCGCGATTTCATACATAAATCATATGGGAGGAGTTCAGTACCCTAGGTTAGTCAATCTAGTAAAGTATTTGTGGCAATGGTTCTAGAGACGAAAGATCAGAGTTTTCGCATCTTATATCAGGTCATCAAATAATAAGAATGCATATCGAGAATCTAGAAGTCTAAACGTAGATACGGAATGGGAATTAGAAAACTTTGCTTTTGAAAGAATTGTTAGTGAATTCGGTTGTCCGTCAAAAGATTTATTCGCGACTAGAGTCGACTAGAGGATTCAAACCTTCAAAAAATCTCCGAGAAACTTGTCACCCTGATAGCACTCGGGGAACGCGCATAAAATGCAGACGTTAGCGCTCATAAAGATTGATAACATAAGACGTACAAGAGATGGTTTCGAGATAATGATACCGGACTTGATCAAAACTTCTCGGACAGCTGGACAATGTCAGCCTTTATTATTATAACCATAGTTTAAGGAAAAGCCCGAGATAGGCGTGGCATCTTTTTTAAATAGATATTTGGCCTTAGCAGAGCCTTTAAAAAAAACTTAATAACTTGTTAATTACGTCAGGAAAGTCGTTTAAAGCGGCAACAAAACAATCAATTCATAAGATTTTACCACCGACAATAGAGTCGGAGATAAGCAATTTTGCAGTTGCTGTGGTCGATTAAGGAAACTTAAAAGAAAAGTTTATTGTATTTTTGTAACTAAAAGTGTACAATTCAGTTGAAACGTTTTATTAATTTTTTCCGAAAATTTTTTTTATGTTTGTAAGTCACCTCTAAATATCTATCCATGTAATCTCGAGAACGAGACAATGATGTAATTAACCGATTAAACGAACTTACCTGTTGTGAAGTTCTGCCGTAATTATATCTGATGTCTCGTTCGAGAGATTATGCCCCGCCCTCAAATACAAAATATTCCATATTTTGTCCTTTATTCTCGCTGAGGAAAAAGTAATAGTCTATAAACATTATGAGGTTGATGCAGGGAACGGCGGAACGGGAGGTCCTGGTCCGTCGTTCCATTTGTTTTATTAACTTTGAATAGTAGCGTGTTATCGGGCATGAAGCAGACGATATTACCTATGTAATCTCGCGAATAAAACATTAGATATAATTACGATACGTAGAACCTCACAGCAGGTAAGTTCGTTTAATCGATTAAATTTATGGGGAATTACATTCAAACTTTAATAAATGATAGTCAATTCTCATTTTAGACAAATATTTTGCATTTAGGTCAATAAAATCTCTCAAAGATCAAAAGTTGTAAACTAGGGCGATTATAAAAAAAAAAAGCTGCTACTGGCGTGATTGTAACACCTGACTTTCTCATCACGATTGTTACCGGCATCACGTTACGGTTGTGAAATTATTTGATGTTATTTGATGCACTGCAGGTTAGAGAATAGTAACTTTTTAATCAGACTATCGATAGAAAATTTTTTTTATTTTACACATTTCAGGTAAAGTGCCAGAACGGATTGGTGTTTTGGTGTCAATTACAATATCAAAACTAAATTTTATACACAGAAGACGTACATAAAAAAAATTTCATTTCGATCCTTAGCCTCTTTGGAAAGTTAATGTGTTTTCGGCCAGAATTTTCCACAGACAGAAATGCGTGAATGCTTTTTTTGGAACCTAGGACCCTTAAAACGTATATTTCCATCAAAATCTAGGAGTCGATTTTTTTTGAATTGCAATATTTTCTTACATACTTTGTATGTGATAAAAAAGTAAAAAAGGAGTGTGTAAAGTAGATTAAAAATGTATCAATATTGCGTCTAGTTGGCTGATGCAGTTGGCTGATGCCTTGTACTTGAAGCAATCAGCGTATAGGTGTCTCATTGAAGTCTTGCCCATAAATTGGGTTTAAAAGAAAGTAATTTCTCAGAATCTATCTACATAGTTAATCTGTGGTAACTGTAATCTTCAGTAGATCATATTTTTAGTCAGAAACATGACATCCCTTTTGATGGATATATTTCATATCCATATAATTCGTGTAAAGATATATACTCGTACCTCGCTAATTTATGCAAACGAGACTCAGTTTTTCAAGTTATTTTAATTGTTATTTAGACGTAAGTGATGAAACATATCTTCGAAAAAATTAAGTTGACTGAAATTTTTAGGAAAAAAAAAATATTTATTGAAAATTTTTATTTTGTCTTATCTTCTAGAGGTGATACTACTGTAAAGTTTTATGTATAAACAACTTTTTCAGCTGTTATATTTTACCCTAGAATGATACACTGAGGTTATTTTTGTCAGAACAATTCTTCTTCCTCTTTATAATTCTTACACCTGGAAAGGAAAAATATCACGAAATGTACAGTGACGCTAGTATCGTCTAAACCAAAATTCTTGATGAAATTGTGTGTAATTCCGATGCATTAGAAGTCATCATATTAGTATTGTAATACATTTTTATTGTTATTTTTAGCGTTGAGGTGAGTACATTTAGAAACCCGTGCCACCTTGCTTAATACTGGCATTCTTTACCAGGTATCGTATAGCGTTCTTTCCTTTCCAATAATGAATCGTTATGATCTTGATACCACACGGGAAAGGGCTACCTTCGGAAGACCAGAGTAATACCAACGTGGGAGGTAGATCGAGAACAAGGAAGTTCTGTCGTTGCCGAGGTTCGGAGCGAGCGAGATAGTTCTACCGCTGTCGAAGGTTCGGAGCGAGAGCAAGGAGGTTCCGTTAATTAAAAAAAAAACTGAAGAGCCTCCTCTAAGGATATAAGAAAGAAACTGTTTATTTCGTATGGAAATCTTCTATCTTAATTTGTTTTTTTTCCCAATTATATCCCAGACCTAAGGCATCTTACGTGCGGGTCAGGCCGAGCGCGAATATCTGTAAAGAGTAAGGAAGTGTTCTGGAGATACAGGCTGCCGTACAACAATCTATCTTATCTTTCGCCCCCTGGAAAATTCAGGCCTTCAATAACAAAACTTCTGTAAAAGTCAGAAGTGCACGATATTCCAGCGATCGTCGGAATGCACACACGAGCCAAGCCTCGAACAAGTTTGGGCTAATTCTAATGGACATTGACATCCAGGCTTGGTGCACAAGCCTGGGCCAAGCTTATTAGACCAAAATAATTGTTGTACAAAAATATTGTTTTAATAAATATTTTCACAAATTTAATTGTATTTAAATTGCACTTACGAACTTAGTTAAATTTTTGACGTAGGAAATTATGTGCTACTAGAGAAAGTGGCCTACTAGAGAGAGTCCCCCACCATGGCCTGCCGTGAGCCATTGAAAACCAACCAGACCCGAGGACTCACGAATCTCTCAATCGGAGGACATCCAATTATTGGTGTGCATCGCATGTAAATAAAAGAAAGTGGGGGTAACGCAAATTGAATTGTTGGATGCGAATTTATCCTTTTTAAAAAGGATTACAAAAATAAATTTAACTCTAAATGAATATTAGTAAGAGTGATGCTGCTCGATTCAGCTGTCAATTCTCACTGACTTCCTCTCGATCGTTCTGTATAAAGACACCTCGGTTTCCGGTGTCCGGTGTCTCTGTACCTTATCGGAAAGGCTCCTGTAGTCATCATAACTCGCGTTCCCCTCCTGGGTTTTTCTTTGAAAGAAAATCAAAGAGAAATGTGCTACTAGAGAGCGTTGAGATAGAGGCAGTGGCCTGTAGTTAGAGGTCGTGATTTGATGGTCTTATACCGTATGTCCCAATCCAAGTAGGAGACCTGAAGTTGCCACGATCGAAAACGAGTTAAAACTTCTCACCATACAGAAGGATAATTCGTTCGACAGATGCGATTACTATTACTCATTTTCGATCGCGGCAACTTCAGGTGTCCTACTTGGGATGGGACATATGGTATATGGATGTAGTCAAATTCGTTTTTCCCGTATTATTACGAATAATGCAAAACATATACGATCCTAATAAAGATGATAATGAACAAGGTTCTCATAGGGTGACATTGAGTATGCTTGCGCCCACTACTGATATCTAATCAGGTT
Organism: Trachelus tabidus; assembly: GCA_030142655.1. NCBI lineage: Eukaryota > Metazoa > Arthropoda > Insecta > Hymenoptera > Cephidae > Trachelus > Trachelus tabidus. The sequence continues at coordinate 15,132 of JARQTI010000121.1, forward strand.
CTAATAGTATGTCAAGTATACCAGATCTAATTTCTGTTTGGATAGAGATAATTTCAAAGCTTGGTCTAAGGTAAAGATGCCAAGATTGGGTTCCCAAGACTTACAATGAGCTCAAGCTTAGAATACTCAGAATTGGCGTTTCAGAACTACACCGAACTTGACCCATTTTTCAGAATTCAAAATTCCTAATTTTTAATATTTTCTTCGTAGGTATCTCTAAATATATGCAAAAATTAACATTTTATATAAATAGATATCAAATTTAGCAATAATTTAATGCTTTTGTCAGACTATTATGTTTAATATTAAAATTTCCTCAGATATTAAAATATGTTTTTGAACAGTATATAAACTTTTTTTTTTATTGATATTCTTCGAACTCATTTTCCGCGTCATACGTTAATTTAAAAAATGTCTTATTCTCATATGTACAAGGAAAGATACTTTTTTGGAAGAAAGAAAAATATCCAGTACGTACAACTTCTAGAGCAGTTGATTTAATTTATAACACACAATTTAGTATTTCAAAAATGTTAATTACAATAGAAATACTACAAAAGATACAAAACTTTAATTTTCTTACAATTTTCTCTAAATAACGACCATAAACAAGTAGTTACATATATTTTTTAGCTACTAAAATTTTTGTAACACATTATAAATGTTGTAATGGCGCTTTCCCCGCATTGTTAACAAATAACAGACGCCTTGAAAAATCAAAAAATAAAAAGAAATATCAAATTTTGGGCACCAGATATAGAGAAGCTTTATCGCTTAACTATCTCCAACTTTTACCCTTGGCCAGCTCTTATGCGGTAGGGTCATGTATCGGGAATCAAATAACTAAATAAAAAATAATTAACTGGGGTAGTTCATCAAAAACTATTAAAATTATTTCAGAAAAAAAAACTATTTTAACCAGTACTAAGAAATGAAATTAACGAATTAAAAGACAGATCGAAATAGTACAGGACGCAACTTGATAATACCGAAATTATATTGTAAAGTACTGTTCCCGCTGGAACAAGATAACAAACAATACAAATAAAATAGTACGGTACTGAAATATACAATACGATAATAAGCGATAGTGACTCACGATACCTGTGTGCAAGGGATATGCTTTCGCGAGGTGTAGACTGAACAATTTGACAAAAAATCCGAAATTGAAAAAAAAAAAAGAAGAAAGGGAGAAGCTTGAACTTCCGTCTGCTATCTTCTCGGATCCGTAGCGATTAGGAACCCATAGGATGACACAAATTTTATTCCTACGACTTTTTAACATAATAAAAGTTATGATTGACACTTTGGAAAAAATTATTAGTCATATTCGTTATTATCATATTTTGAGTCTTTTTGCAATTTGGTTTATGACAATGAGGGTGGAAGAGGATCGGCTTGAGAAATGATATGAATGTTTATTTCTCTAAAAAAATAACTGATCCGACTTGTTAGAAAGTGTTTTATTACTAAAGTCTATAAACTACAAGAATGGCTTGTTCTTCGAACTGATCAGACAAAATTGATCTTCTATGCGCTTGTGACGAATTTTGATAATACTTGCATGCGTACTTGTGTCCGGTAGGTCAGGGGAGAATGCGATAAACTATTAAATCATCATTTTCGCAAATCTTAAAACATTGATAAATAAGTTCTACACAATAATAATAATTCTGGATATTTGGCTATTATTTCCATTATTGGAGTAACTACCGGCAGTCTCTTCTTAATTATCTACGCAAGAGTATGTGAGCCTGGAAAATTTAGACACCGAATCCGAACAGTGTTGGGCTAAATCCGTATTCTATGTAATTCACTTAGGATTTTGTCAGAAAACAGACTGGTAAATATTACCGGGAGAAATTCACGCAGATCTCGATCTTTTCAGTCGACGTCTGCGATGTTATCCACCGGGCTGGCCGTCTTAGAAGAAATAGTAAAACACACAAAGGTCGGACACGCTGAGCTCTCGACGTGTGAAATATAATATATATACGTGCAAATATGGCAAACTTTGCCATAAAAGTTATAAAATGACATTTTCTCCACTCTCAATGTTTTTAAATGCTCTTAAATGAGTTTCATAGGTACGTATATACGCGTATTCTATACTATATGAACTCGTATCAATGTTCGAAAGTATTTATCTTTTAATCTTATCAGTTCTGCAGGCGCTCTAACTTACTTTTAAAATATTTCTAACTCCATTCACCGTACATTTTGCTATAATGGTAATATCGATGACAAAAATAATAGTATTAAGAGTATATTTCAAATGGTAATATCAAAAGCACGACTATTAATTGTGCCAATTTTTCGTATACTCACTCGCCGTGTAACCGAATTCGTCTTCCGGCTCAGAATCAGCTTGTATTTCTTCTTTCGTTCGTTTTACGTTTCCTGCACTTTTTCTTGAAATCTGTAATGGTATAATTAATTGTTTAATTATTTATTATAGATTTCACTATATCATTAACAATGAAGCGAATGAAATCATATGATGATTTTAATTATCTACATTACGTAGCCTAAAATCATTGTCTAGTTAATATTATTCAAATGTTTTGCGCAAATGATAAACTGTTACGCAAAACATCTTTCATTTGACCAAATTAACTGTTTCATTCATGATAAAACGAGTTTGTAATCACTAACCCAGCGTTAGCTGCACGCATTCATCAGTAGAAGAGCATCAGTAAAATATGACTATACATCAATCGTAACCAAGATGCACTTTTCAAATTTCAAGAAGTCTATAAACAGCCAAAATCATGGAATGTTTGCTCGGAACCCATCTGAGCGTTATGCATGAAAATTTGGAAAACATGTTGCTACACCGGTTCTAACCCTTAAAGTATTAGATATGGTGTAATATATACTGCCGTTAGAATTTTACCGGACAAGGCATTGTAACTGCATTATTACCCTTTTGCGTGCGTTTCTCTCAAACAGCATTCAATTAAATTGTATAATATTTAAGATTTATCTATAAAACAACGTATACACCGCTCCTCTGTGCACTGTACAACCTAAAACATATGTATACTAATTGTTCAAGCGTTTTATTTCAATTCTTCCCAACTTATATTCTTGTTTGGAAACTTTCCGACGACAGTGCACGAAACCTGCCTTAGGTACGGATTCGTTGTTACTTATTCTAGGGAACGAGCTGGATCGATTACCCAACAAAACTAAGCTATACGGACTGTGCAATTCCACCATTAAATAACACGAAGACTGAACCACATTATGTTGCATAGATTACTTTTCGCCTTAACGTTGGGCTGTGATATTTTCCTTGTGTTTGTGTTTCGACGGTACCAACGAGACTACAGACATTTGCGGATGTCCACTACATACTAGACGCAGCAAAGCATTAAAAACGTAGGATTAGAGTAAAACAAATGGTACCGAAATCCCATGCAGACAATAAATCACGTTCCAAAATTCACTGCCAGTGTTACGAGTACCGTTTTGTCCCTGTTTACCTGTATGCGATAGAATAAGACACAACCATACTCGCAGTAGTACTCCAAGTAGTACTCAATAAGGAATCATCTAAAGTTTTAATAATTATTAAATGACCATTAAGCCATAATTAAATATGGGAAGTAGTAGTAATGTAAAGGAGTAGCGAAAACGTTATAGAAAATTTAAAAAATACAATTAAAATGATGGACCAGTGCTAGATCATATAATTGGCAAACATGTAGTAACTTATGTACTTTGCTTTAATAATATGATTTCCATACTTTTTGTTGGAGGAATTCACAGCACTCCTTTACTTGGCGTACATTTTAACACGTAAGTGTTCTTTTGGGAAGTATCACAAGTTTTTGTTGCTCAACGGGACATAGAAGCTCTAAGCACTGAAATCTATATTGTCATAGATATAAAATGTAAGTGCATTATGATGTCGCTAATTAGAAATATATATTGCGTTGTCGAAAATGTTTAATTGCATATAAATTTAATTTGTAAGTCCATTTTTTTTAGAAATGCATAATGATTGTAACAAAAATATTACCATAAACTCCTCCCAGCCACCTGGCTCGGGCTCACCACTGGCCTTGAGCATATTTATCGCGTATACTGTTGGTTCATATTTTTAATTACGAAAGTTAGCGTTCCAGGTCTATTGTATTTAGTATTAAAATCCCTTGCCTCCACTCTTCCCTCCCTATCAAGTAAGTAACTGTGCAAATACCTGTCACCCGCTCTCGATTCTTTGAACAATTACCACTGTCTGCTGCCCATTGCGGGCGTTCTGTTACAGATTCTTGCTTTCGCCATGGCTCTTGCAACATTTGAGCAATACACGTAGTAAATCCTTTAGTTGAGCTGCGGATTTGAAGGCTTTCTAAACTGAGGCATTTCTTTCTAACCTCTACTCACATCACATTGACTGGGCGGTAAATGTACTCTTACAGTATTTTCTGATTGGTTAATTTGTATCTCTCCCAGATGACTACGCTAGTCAAAATTGTTTTTGGTTCACTGCTGGACGATTGGTTCATCCCTGCCTTATCATCAGCACTCAATCTAACTACAAGACCAACGGATATACTAAGGCTAATCCTCACTACTGTGTTGATGTGGACTTGGCCTATCACCCCCCCCCCCCCCCACCCCACGTTTACTTCAACACATCTAACCAGGCATTCCACTTGTTATTATTATTTCTTTTTGTATGTTTACCTGCGCCAAATAATGTGCTGTCAATTCTCTTACTACGGTCACAATGCCTGTAAATAGCGGTGTGTGTTATAAATTCATAGCGTCTTGTGACTTACGCAAGTTTTGCAGTGTTGAGACACATGGCTTTCACTCAGCATGTATCAAGAAACATTTAGATTTTGCATCCGCGAGTGGTCTTGAAACTATTGAGTGTCCTACTTGTGTTAAAAACAGTCACAAATGGTTCACTTTTAGAAACTGAAATAGCCGGCCTAGATGAGTTAAAAACCGATGTTTGTAGTTGTATAAGCAAATTAACTACCTTGTCTGATAAGGTAACAACTGTTGAGTCATCTATAACTAACCTGATTTCTGTTCAGCATAACTTATCTGACCGCGTTACTGCTGTTGAAACGCAGGCAGCGAACGAGTATTGTGAACTCGCTGAAAAAATTACCTTCATTCAAAAACATCAAACGGGGCAATCCACCGCCTCTGCTTCTACTGTTACAACTGTATGTACACTGCGGGACATTAATGCCGTCCTTGGGTGGAGCTAGTAGGAAGCGTGAGTGGGGCAGCAAGCAGCGGCGACTGGTGGCGAGCAAGCCAGGCCGACGCATAGAGAGGGTAGCCTATTCCCCTCACTCGGGACGG
>JARQTI010000122.1:54405-282696 GCA_030142655.1 Trachelus tabidus
TGATTTAATATCATTATATTCAGCATGCAGGTCCGTTTATGTTTCGCTCGCCAACCGGTCTGAAATCAGTCGGTGCTTAATACCTATGTGGTATGAACAATGGAGTAACAATCAACGATAAAATTACGAAAGTGAAATGTCAATAATTATAAATTATACTAGCAGCATTCGAAAGTTCATTTTTTGATCATAACTTAAGAATCAATAGGATTCAGGATAAGTGTCGCTTATAAATGTATAAAACATCTCTCGGTCACTTACCAGAATTTGTACATTCTGCAAACGAATTAGACGTCTTTGAGTACAGCGTCGATCACTTATCAAGTGTAACGTGACTCAGTAGCTATTTATATTCTTTACAGATTTTTTTTCAATTTGCATTACGTATGGCTTCGTGAAGAATTGTGTGAGAGTGATGCTAGGCGTTCTTTATTCTGGAAAATTAGTCAAGTTAACCAAGTAGCTTTTTATTACAACTAAAGATTATCTTCTGTCAACTTCTTTATCTACAAGAAATGTGTACATTTGCAGAGGTGTCGCCTACGTCGAAATACTAACTGGGTCTGACGATCTGACACTGCGCCCAGAGCTGCGCCATGGTGAGATAGTTTCGTTCGTTTGATTATATTCAACGAGCTGTGAGTTAGGCTATACCTTACGTCGTGTTATTTATCTGAGTATTATATTTATGAATTACATTTAATACGAAATAAAAATGCCGAAAGTAGTTTCGAGAAGTATAATATGTTCTGATACGAAGGATCAGGAAGAATATAGCGAAGAGAAACCGTTACACATTTATTATTGTTTGTGCGGGCAAATGACATTAATTTTAGGTAAGTCGCATTACTTTTTTGTATCATTTTTTTTGTGATTAAATATAGTGTTAGTTACTCTGATTTCTCTTAAGAATCCAAAATATTTATGCGCTTTGTGAAAAGATACTATTGGTCTCTTTATATATTTGCAGATTGTGCTATCGAAAAGTTGCCATTGCGCAAAAGGGACGGTGCAAGAGTAATTGATGGAAGTAAACATGCACATAAAATGACTTGCGAACAAGATGAGACTGTATATTTGAAACGACAGGAGGGTATTGAAAAACAGTATCGGCAAAAGTGTAAAAAGTATATACATCCAGTTTTTCTTATTTTATGCTATATTTAAATTCATCGTGAATAAGCAAGGATTGTTTTTGGTAGTCATTATTTAATTCTCACATAAATGCAATAATTATTTCAGGTGCGGTCTCTTGTTATACTATAAGCATGATCCTGTAGCTAACATAGTGTTCATAGTGAAGGGATCTGTGATTAAAAGTTCGGGTGAGGGTCCTATGACAGACATTTATAATCAAGTGGCTGTTGAAAAACCCAAAAAAATCATGGTTACAAAGCATACAAAGAATATGGGCAAATTCAGTTCCGTGACAGTGTCGACTATAGATGAAGAGGAAGATGAAATTGAAGCGGTGAATAATACAAACATTACATCAAATATCTTTAAACATTACCATTTCTCTATTTCAAACATAATTTTAATGTCAAATTATCAAAATGCAATAATTTTTTCAGAGAGAAGTTGCTGATTCGTATGCAAACAATGCTCGTATAATAGAGAAACAATTAGAAAGGAAAGGCATGAATAAACGAAAGGCAATGCCACCACCTGAAACCGAACAAAAAAGAGCAAGACCAAGAGGCACGTTATTAGATGTCTAATACGTTAAAGGTACAGCAATAACGTTAATAAAAATAAAATCATGGTGATATTAAAAAGCTTTATAATATAATGCATTTAATACTTTATATCTAAGAGCCAGAAATAGTTACAAAAACCTCAAATTAAAACGTAATTAACTTCAATATATATAAATCATAATTCGATAATTCTTACACTAAGGAAATTAACCCTTTCCTTACGGCAGTTCGCTCCGCTAGAGTGACGCCGCTGAATGAGGCACCGCGCCGCAAAGTGCACATTGCGCGTCGGTAGTCTTTCGTCTTCGCACTTACGTCATTCAACGCCACCGGATTGTCTTGTATGTACACTTTTTTAAGAGTTATATATCAAATTATAATTCTTGGTGAAAAGAGTCGTCACAAGTCGTCGTATGGGTGTCGACTACAGTCGGCACCCGTAACGAAAGGGTTAATTATATCGCGCTTCATAGCATATATGAGGTTGAGAACGAAAGACTCAAGCAGATTCGTACATATTTTTCAAAAACTGCCATCTATCTTGATCCGGATTGACTCCGGTTATAAGATCTTCATTAATTTCTAGGTAATTGACTTCTTCCTTAGTTACTGGTAGCCATTTCTTAGTTATCACGTTGTCGAGCTTTGGCGTTGGATCTCTGAAAAGAATATTTATTAATATTCTTTTTGTACAAGAAATAAAGTAACTTCTTATCTGTCTCTTGTTCTCAGACGTTTACCCAGTTTTGGCAAAGTTCGTCCACAGCCTGGTGAGACGCTCCATCGTTATACGATTTATAGAATTCGGTTCCAACTTGGAACTGAATGCATGACTGTAGAATATACAGTCGTTTTCATCACCATGACATGCACCTGTGAAAGTCAATTCCAAATTTATTTTTCTTATGATTCATCTCAATTTACCTTCTCACCTCAATTTACCTTCTCCACTGTATTTGAGGAAAAATTTTGACAAAGATTTTTCAATTTCGGCAGAAAAATAATAGAAATACATCGGTACTCGTTTCTCCAATTGAAAACCTACTAATCTTCGTATTCCATTCACAATGCGCATGTCGCCTACTAAGCGCAAGTAATTGTGAAATTGCGCAAATATGATTAGCTCATCACCAAAGTAGTATTTTCTAATAGCTTTTTTGATATCATCCGTTCTTTTAAGATTCTGATTGTAAATAAGTTTATCGAGAAATTTATCAAAATCCTTTTCGACTGCACTTAATTTCTCATCCGTAGCTTCTGAAGCATCATTAAAAATAAGATATGTCAGGTTAACTCCTTTTATTTGACAATAATACCCATAATTACCTGTACAAAATATAATTCCTTCGTGGCTATTATATCCAACGATACTAGGAACATCAATTCCTTTCATTGCCATTTCATTGGGTGGCTGAGGCAGAAAGCAGTTTTCACTTTTTTCATCCATCGATGGTTTAAATATAATCGTGGAGAAGATCTGTGTCTATAAAATTATTTCAAAAGTAGTAAGTTATGTATATTAAACATTGTTTTTGAATTAGATTTTTTGTTATCATACTGGTCCTCCGATAAGCTTAAACAATGCCTTCAACATTGTTACTGCATCGACTGTTCGCAGAAGCTGCACAGCTTCCTTAACATTTGTAGTTTCAAGTCCTAACGCTTTAGCTAAACGTAATCCTTCCTCTTTATTGTCCTTGGTATAGGCCCAGTTATTCAAAGCGCAACCACTCTGAGCAATAGCCTTGTGAAATAATCCTAAAAGTAATAAACTTATATATATAATTTGTGATGATTAGTCATTGACTTCATATCTAATTAATTTGTAGAGGTAGCTGACACACGAGATAAAAGAGTCTCAAGATTAATTACCTTTGGCTAATGGGGACAGTGTCAAGTAGTGGACAGAAGTGGAACCGGCACTTTGTCCACAGATAGTCACGTTTCGCGAATCACCCCCAAATACTTCTATGTTCTCCTGGACCCATTTCAACGCAGCAACTTGATCTTTTAAACCTTGATTACCTGCAGCCTCCCGGTCGTCCATGTTCAGGAAGCCTAGCAGCATTAGAAACTTGACATTAAATGTTAATTATCTTTTGCAAACGCAATTCTTGCCAAATAAGTGCTGCAGAATTACAATTCATAGTCCAATACTTACCCAATATATGAAGCCTATAATTAATGGATACGAAAACTATATCATGTTTAAGTAGATAATCCGGACCGTACATGTCATTACTTCCAGAGCCTGTCCAGAAACCGCCACCATGTATCCATACTATGACAGCCCGTTTACCAGACAGTGAATTAGTAGAAACATTCAAATAGAGACAATCTTCACTCCCAATTATTTCATTAGTAGAACTCAGTACATCTAATTGCATTGCTCTAGAACCTTCTTTCTGAGCATCCCTGACACCTGACCATGATTTAGGAGGCTGGGGTTCCTGTAAAGTAATTGAATAACACATCCTAATCCTCTATTAAATCTGAGCATCGTCCCTTTTGATTCACATAAAGTTACCTTGAATCTAAGTTGGCCAACTGGTGGCTCGGCGTAGGGAATACCATTGAAAGCCAGGTACTTTCCACCTTCTACATTTTGTATAACGGTACCTTTCAAAATCCCATATTTCGTTTTCACAATCGGTGCACTCATATTTGGTTTAAGACATAAACCTGACTGTCCACAAATCCAACTATGTAACCAACTTTCCTAATCTCCCACTAAATATGGATTTGTTTCCAGTTATCTTTTTGTACTATAAATAAGGAGTGAATGTATTCATGAATTGTAAATTAAGTAAGTTGCATGCAATTTTGCCACTGATAAATATGTTGCTGCATTGTATTTGAATAACGGCTTTTTTATTCTACAGAAACTGTATTGATAAGAATAACAATTACGATGCAATTTTAATGTCAATGGGATATATAAATATTATTTGACTAATTATATTTCTAGGTATCATCATTCATTTTAATGACAGGTATATCTGACTGTATTTTACATAGAACGTAGTGATAATATGATTTTTCATTTACAAATATTTTTGTTAGGTTTTCCTGAAAACCACGAATCTAATATACTCTTGTCAATAAGCACAACCATTTTAGAAATGAGACATACACTTTTCAATTGATCGTAAAAAGTCAGAGCGAAAGCAGCAATGTTCTAACGTTATTTTGAAATATTTATTAACATTACATAAAAGTAAATATTTAAAATATATAAATGACTAGATACAAATATTGCATAAAAATGTACATTGCAAAATAGATAGAAATTTAATAAATAATTATAATAACTACGTACGACATGTCGTATAAGAAATCGCATTTATCAATAAAATATTTTAGCTAGAACCAGAGTTGGGTTATAGAATGGCAACATACACGAAGTGGAACGCAAATGCATCACATTATAAAAAATAATAATTAACGTCACAAAAAGAGTTCTACAAAACAATTCATTTGATATGGCTTGTCCACCTTTTTTTTTATTGTTAATAAGGACGAAAACTATCTAAACATATCATTTGTAACTGGCCATGTCGTTCGCCTATGAACTATGGGTATGCCGCGTATATCAATCTACATGACATCAATGCATACAACTATGTAAAAGTTTTCATTCTGAACGAGTATCCATAAAGTTCTATCAGTGATCGAAGAACATGATCTTGACGCGTCCCGTAATTGTGCAGCAATCTAAAGTACAATAAAAATTAATCAAAAAAGAAATCTATACGCGAATCGAATAGCCGTCGAACGACTGTAAAATAGACCTCTGATAAAAAGCATTAGAGGAAGGAAGGTGTGTCTCACTGACGTCGGAATATCCAGGGCACAAGGTCACAGTATCGCGTAACGGGTGTCAAAAAACAAGTGTACCCTGGGCTCTCAATAAATGCAAGTACACGAGCTTTGATTGTCTCGCGATTTCGCGCGACACTTCCTGGACTCGAATAATATCTGTATCTTACAAGTTAGTAGTTAGGATTCCTCGTCGCTTGTTATTTAGCTCATCATTTGACAGATGGACGCGGACGATAAACTTTTATAATATCCATAAAACGCTAATGCAACTTACAAAGGACATTCATATAGCATTCTAATCAGAATATTTAAAGATTAGCTTGCGACAGCTTAATGTCTGTCTTTTTAAGTATCGTGGGCTCGTCCTTCAAAAAAGTTCCGGATCTAGATCCGACTGTGGGCTGCTTTACGGGTTCCCCGTTATGGCACTTTGTTTTCACCTTATCCTCGCCAGGCTTACAAGCTTTCTTTGCACCTGCTGCTGCTTGCTTATTAACCTTATGTGTGGCGGTAGACTTAGGGGATGACCTCTTGCTGGGACTATCCAGACTCTGCTGATTCGAGAGCGTCTCCTTTCTTTCTCTCTTTATTACATTAGATACTGCGCTCGTCGTTTGTGCACTCTGCCGCGGACTTGTGCGACTCGCTACTTGGTGTAAGGACTTACTCAGGATGTCAGGCGTCTTTGCGGCGTCCAAGAGATTCCTTCGTAGATTTGGCGAGCCCTGATAAGGCGTCACGGCTACTGCTCGGTTTCGACTGGCTGCTGTTGAACTTTCCAATGACCTGAGGGGTTTCCGGGTGATTGTCAGTGGACTTCTTTGTTGCGTCGGTGGTGATGTCTTCTTGGTTCGGTCGTAAACCTGGGTCTTGTTTATTCCACGACCTAATGTTGGCGACAGCTTGTTGGAGATGCTTGACTTTGGCGTGGCTGTGATTTCTGTCATAAGACTGTCGGTTGACATGGACGTGTCCATCTTGCCGGTCTTCTTCTTCATCAATGGTTTCTTCTTGGGCTCGGCTAAGGAATCTACCGATAGACCTATCTCGGTGTCCTTTTGTTTTAATGTTGGAGACTCGGGCCGGGTGATGCCGCAACTTTTACTCGTTGTGTCCTTTCTGTTATTCACTCTACTGACATTGGTTTCCGTTAAACTGTCTGACGAGAGTGCCTTTACATCCTTCTTTATCGGCAGCTTCATTTTTGCTAATGGTTTCTTATCCACAGCACGTTTCACTGCTGGACTTGATGTTCGCGATGAGTCCGACGATGAGATCATTATTTTTCTTCTTTGTTGTACCATCACCTTCTCCGATTGCACTGAGGGTGGTGCAGTTTCTTTTGTGACCGACTTGTTCCTTGGCTCTAGGTATCTTGATTTCACCTAGGAATATAATGAGTTTTGTGATTATGTGTTTTATATACGAATTAACCAAGCTTTGTTTGCTAGAGAAAATTGTTAATTACCTCCATCTTATTTGGCCAAGATTTTGGTCTGCTCGAACTGTCAATTGGAGCCTGCTTTTCTTCTTGAACTTTGCGCTCCAGAGGATCGCTCTTTGGCTTATTTAAAACTTTTTTTGCTTGCGGCACAAGTGTCGCTTGTTTAATGGTCTTATCGGTATGTTCGGTTATGACCAGTTTAACTCGTCTTAAATCGAGACTTCGACTCGTCGTTGAACGACTGGATGGCGCTTTTGGTTCCTATAATATCATAATGAAATGTATCAAATACTTGTACACCCTTATACGCTAATGGTTGCACAAGTACCAGCATGATACGTTAGAGAAAAAAAGTAGATCACCCGTACTTTTAGGAAATTAGAATGCCTGGATGGACGTTTCGAAGTTTCGTGGGGCAAGATAACGAGGCAGGCTAATTCTTGTATCCTACGACGAAGTTCCAAGTCCATCTTAAGCCACGAACTGGTCCTGGCTGCTCTAGTAGCTTCCCGCACAAGACACTTTTCTACTCTACTCTGAATCTTCTTCAGGAAGTCAACAAATAATTGACCCCATTTCATGTTAGATGGTGGATCATCCGTTTGAGAAGTGGCCAACATTTTGTGCAGTTTGGAATAACTCTTGCATGCTTGTTCAGGTGGTAGGCGATCTGCAGCTGCTAGGAAATTATCCTCTAGACGACTAATGTTCCATGTGAGTTCCCGACCCAGAACCTGAAACTTCTCGTTTCCTAGCACTCCAGAAAAATTTTCGGACAAGAACTTGACAGCTGTTTCCAAGAGATTCGAGACAAGTCGAAATACTGGTTCAGCCCAACGTACGTTTGGCAAAGTGGCTAAGAGCTTGTCGCAATCCATTATGGTCTGAAGTACGTTGTCTGTGGACTACAACAATAAGAATTAAGAATTAGAACAACAAATATAAAAGAAGCAATGGAGAATATGACGATATATGCTTTACCATATGGACTATATGTTGATGGTAGCATTTATCCATTAGTTCCCTTGGGAGTGTGGCAAATGCTTTACATGGCCAGATTCTTACAAAGTGTCTTGTTATCCATCGAAGGGACTTCCTGTATACTTCATCGAGACCATAAGCAGCAGCAAGTGGCATACATTCCAATACCCCTACTGCACATATTTGGCAGGGCTATAAGAAAACATTCGTCATTCTCCATATATAATTATATATTCTTATACAGTGGGTTTTGGGCATTCAAAATTCTAGCCATATAAGTACTAGATCTTTTTACTAGTACTTACTACCAAACAACACATAAGGGAATTGTGTGACCACTGTAAAATTTAATTAATATTGCTAACCTTATGAAACAAGTGACAGTATTTCACTTTAAGCGTATATCCTATTACTTCTTTTAAACCCTCCAAGCAGAGCATATCCGCTAATGTGGCCAATTCCACTATGCTGATAGAATCTGGTATATTACTCTCTCCGCTATATATGTGGCACAGTGCAAAATGCACTGCATTGTAAGAATACCTATAAAGCAACGTTTGGAGTTATGGTATTACATTTACTGATAGTAAATATAGTTGTATTCACAAACTACACACCCCTGTAAAGGAATAACATTTCCAGCACTTTCGACCCAACCCCCACTCAATATGGCAGCAAAATATTGACAGCGTGAACTCAATATGCATTTATGTGCTCGAATTCGACGACCAGCTACATCTATTGTGACATCAGGGTTAATCTCTTCTAAAAACATTCTCAATAAATCTTCTCCTAATCTATTGTATGGCTTTCCTCCAGCTAGACTTGAAGTTTCCGTTTCTTCAGTGCTTCCCTCTGTAAAAAAAATATTAAAGGAAGCATTAAAATTACTCTTACTACTTAAGAAATTTATGTGAAATAATTGATAGAACAATCACTTACCAGCACCAGATCGTCCCATACTGCTTTGCATGCTGCTGAGATCAGATTCTGAGATTATCCCTTCACCTTCGCAGTCAGCAGCCATATCTTCGAGGGGTGACTTTTGCTTCGGTGGTAAAGATGTTGTCATAACTGATGTGAACTTCCTGGACAATGTCCTCACTGGGCCACTGGATCTTGACATTACCAATTTACTTTCAATCCATGAAGTTTCTGGTATGCTGTTGCTCATACGATAAGTAGCTCTGTCTGCCTTACTTGGAATAGCATCAGACGTATCAATACGTGCTGGTGTTTTATCCAAATCTGACAATCTTACAAAAGATGAACCTGTTGTCTTCGAAGATCCTGACTGATTATCTTTTAAGTCATGGTCATTAGATTTTTCACCTTTGCGCAATGATCTGCTGTCACTTTTGTCGTTATGCTTTTGATCCAGCATCTCACAATCAGGCCTTTTCAGTTCACATTCAATCTTCTTTATTTTCTCATTAAGAGATTTTTGTGTCTCTAAGATTTTACTACCCCCAGCAGCACCCTGTTTTTGCTCCACATTTGGTACATCCCCATTCAATATGTCAGACAATTCAAAGTCATGATTATCACTTCCTGGAGATGGTCCACTTCCGCTACTAATGTCAAATGTCTCGCTCTTACGCGTGTGGCCTTCTGTACTCTCTGTACCAGTTTTATCCCAAACAGACACTTCGGAGTACTCCTCTTCGAGGAGCTTGACATCTGAAATCTCCATATTTTCCTCCACCTCACTGGAAATCAGTTCCTTATAATCGTGATGCTTTACAGAAACGCGAAGCTCCTCATTAACAATTTCAATGTGAGAATTCGGCGGAGTGTCACGAGTATCAAACTCAAAAACATCCTCCGAGGACGTATCCATGTTGCGACCATTATCCTGTTCCTGTAGCCGCTTAGGATTCTTTGTATTCAAAGTATCAGCACGTGCTACTTCACTCAGCGAATGACTAGAATTACTTCCTTTAGTTTGTATTCTCCTGATATCGCCACGGTCCACAGAGAGGCTGTGGGCTCGTTTATGTTCTTTCCTAAATAATAATTCCTTGCCAACATGTGCATTGCCATTTGCAGATTGTGACTTGTCCACATTCCAGGAATGTCGCTTAAATACTGGCCTAGATGATGACAGGGTGCGTCGTCTAACGACTGGTGAATCTGATTCTATAAACATAAAAACGCTGGGCTTACTGTTATCCCTAACAGGCCTTTGTTCACGGATACAATGATTCTTTTCACTGCCACTGCCGCCATTTTCATCAGATTCATTCATATCACTAACTTTTGACTGATCTGCTTCTACCTTCTTATCGTGAACTTTGGTTAAAGTTCCTTTACACGATTCGCTACTAGTCTCATTGCCATTCTTCTTACTTGGCTCACTTAAGTCGATGAACATGGAAAATATATTTTTCTTATCATTTCCTTCCTGAACGCTTTGATTCTTATTGTTACTTGGGTCAACAGTTTCTTGCTTTTTACACTTGGCATTGCTATCACTCTTCCCAGACATATCTATAAAAAATTCACAGTATTGCTTTCCAGTCCCGTTCTGTTCCTTTTTCTCTGCTTCACGTGCGTCCGTCATCTTCTTTGTCTCAATGTTACTTAAATTGACAAAAAAACCCAAACTTCCGTGCTGCCTATCCTGAGGCTTGGATTTTTTCACGTTCTTAATGCAATCCGACGATGAAAAGCTCTGGGACATACCTTCCTGGCTATCAAATGTCACAGAAGACGTAGTATCACTGCTATTGCAACCACTCATGTCAACAACCCAGGCAGTCATGGAAGTAGACATTCTATTAGGCTTAGCTCTAACTTCCGGTTCATTCATAATAACCGAACCGCCAGATACAATTGGTGTGGATTCTGTTTTACGGCGCACAATTGGACTATCAGTTGGTTTTCTATAATCAGAAGTACTGGCACCACCAGAAACAATAGGTGCTCTCTCGTCGCGTTTCTTTATCTTCATCAAATCCAAAAGGCGATCTTCCTTCTCCACAGTGTAATTTAAATTTACAGGTAAACTGCTGCTCGAGTTCTCTACCAGGTCATCCAGCAACACGACCTTATTCTCCATAACGAATTTATCACTGGCACTTTTAATCACGGGATAGACTACATTGGAGTTTTCAATACTGATGTCAAGATGGGAATTATTCTCTGCTTCCACCTGCACTGCCGTGTGAGCCACTTTATCCAGCAGCAAAAACGGCATTGTCGAATCGTAACGCATGTCACCGGATTCAGAAATATCCGCTGCGGAAGGACTTGGCTCGGTGTCCAGTACAGGCACAGCAGTATCGACAGCGGGTAAAAAACAAGAGTCGCCGTCGACCCGATGTCCAGAGTACTGTGGAATGGAATTTTGAAATACAAGGCTACCCTGACGTCTTTCGTACTCCTGCCTCAAGACTGACAGTGTCTCCTCGTTGGAATCAAGTTCGAATGTATTTCTCCTTATCAGCGAGGGTCGTCGTGTTTCATCCGTAGCTTCGGAATCCTCCTTTTTCTCACAATCTTCCTTATCCTGCACCTCTTCCTCGACAACTGTCACGTTG
Source organism: Trachelus tabidus (assembly GCA_030142655.1). Lineage (NCBI taxonomy): Eukaryota > Metazoa > Arthropoda > Insecta > Hymenoptera > Cephidae > Trachelus > Trachelus tabidus. Next base: position 65,895 of record JARQTI010000122.1, read on the forward strand.
CTCGTTGCTTCTCTCGCGTTATTTACTATACCGATTTCATCCTTCATCACACTGAGACTGGTACTGTTATCAGGACATGGCGAAGCCTGAGTGCTCTCTCCACTATCCGCTTCCTTGATCTCGACCACCAAGGCCTCCTTCTCGATACCCTTATCCATCTCAGGTTTCTCATCCGACGTGGAATCCACTCGTTTGACCTTACGCGTCTCGGCCAGAGGCTTCAGGTGTTCCGTAAGCTTTAGCTCTCTTTCAAATTCAGCGACTCTCTCGTGGCCGCCTTGTAAACTAGTTTGTTTTCTAGCAGTGTACTTATGCGTCTGCTCATCGCATGGAAGATTATTGGATCTACTTGGTACATAGTCCATGGAATTGGAAATGTACGAAGCTATTCTACCAGATGGATGACGATCCCTCGTCCTCTCCATAGACAAAACCTCGTTCTCATCGCTGAGACTGGAAGCGTCTATGAAGTAATAGCTGCTCGTACTCGAGGAACTCTTCTTGATGGGTAGATCATTCGAATGAGACAATTCATGACGGAGTTGTTCAGTAGTCATGCTTCTGGCCTCGGAGCTGCTATTCAGTTTTTCGTTCTCGACTTTATTGAAGCCTTCGTACTTTGCGAATTCTCTCTCAGTGTCGGATGCGCCTGGTGACATGTTGACGGGATCGATAAACTCAAAGGACTCCGTAGGTACGAATGAGTTAGTCTGCTCATTACCATCACTCTCACAATCAGATTCGTAGAACGGATCGTTAAGTACGTGATTCTCATATTGAGATACTTCCTCGGACTGTTCCTTTGTCTTATGGGCATTTTCGTCGGATGAACCAGATGAATCCAGTTGTTGTTGCTGCTCAGGTCGGTCAAAGGAACAAGTTGCGTCATCGTTTGAAATGCATTCCATCAATGCCGACTCTATCAGACTCTTAACGCCATGCACGTCATTGCAACTGGTTATCTCGTTAGAGTGCTTAGAAATTATACAGCCTTGCTTCTGTTTTCTTGCCTCCTTACTTCTACGAGTTATCTTGTTCGAATCCTCGTCAGTCGACATGTCCTCAGCCGCTTGTGACTCCTCGAGATCCATACCGGAAGTCTCCGAGACACTGTTTTCCCGTGGACTTGCCGAGCCGGTTTCTAGTCCGGAATCGGCCATATCGGAAGATATAGGACTCACATCGACGGTAACATCTTCTCCGTTTGCTTCGTTACTGTCTAAGAGTTTAGAATTCTTCCACAGGATCGACCTCGTGTCTTCCGTTAACGTCGTGAGTGGGATCTCCTTGAAGGATCTGTATAAGTGTCAATATACTTTATCAAAATTCTACTCCATGCTCAACTTTAAGACAACTCATACCACACTGATAATATTGACACAAGACTTACAAGGAAGTAATAAGAAAAAAAAGGCACGTTTCTCCTAAGAAGCCATCGTGACTATGGCTTCTATTGAGAAACGTGAGAACGGATATAGTTTAGTCTCTGATTATTATATGGTAAAATGAATGTCAGTTGTATAAGCTTTTATGAGACCGAACCTTTTTTTGTAATGAGATGTTTCATCGGTGTATGGAGCTTCTGCAGTTGGAACAGTGCATGAGATATTCAGAATGAGTTCTACCAGTAACCGTTCTTCCTGGGATAGATCCAAGTTACTATATAGAAGCCTGCAATAAATTGAGACTTTAGAGTAAAAAGTACCCTAGCCGTATTGGGAAAATGGAGTGCCATATATGAATAGTGTATTTTATTAAACTACTGATGAAACAGCGATTCAGGATAAATAAGCAGAACAAAAATTGCTAACTACCCTGAGTATAAATAGAGATACACACAAGACAGTAACACTCAAACTGATGACATTTTGGGAACTGGTTTTTGTTGTTCTAACTAATCAATGAGTTTTATATCATTTCAATGTTAATATATTTGAATGGTAAACTTCAAAAGAATGTTGTTGTTTTGGTGTCGACACTTGTTCAAGACTGTTACTGTGTAGCGTAGAGTGTAGAGTGAGTATTAACAGTAAACTAAAAATAGTAATGTGCTATGGCTCATCGAGTCATATGGTGAGCATGCAGGGCAACAGTAATAGTGTAGTTTTCTATCATTCATTGTTGTGCAAGAGATGATGTTTACCTTGATATTTTATACAGAAACCATGCAAGGACAACGAAGTTCGTGTACAATCAAATATTGTGCAATGGCTCTGATCTTACTACAGAATATAATTATGTGTCTGTACCTTACAAAACTTTCAACTTGATGAAATATTTCAGGTGTATCGAGAAAATATTCGATTTTTTTATTATTGTATATAAAATATGGCTTGAGAACCTCGTAAAAGTCTGGCGATCTTGTCCTAACGATGCACTCGTTTGTATAAATTGCGTTGGAGCCGTGTATTATTTTAAGATCGCAATGCAGCGACTCCGCAAATATTCTGTACAATGAAATAATTTTTTCTTTCGATTACATAGTTCCGGTATATTCTATATAATCTATATACGAGCTCCATTAGAATTTGGAACATTGTAATAAATAATGGAAAATAATAGTGCAGCTGGGCCAAATGAGGAATACTTCAATAAAATAAACTTGCAACGTTTTAGGATAACAGATTGTTTTACTATTAATAAAATTTCAAGTAACTTCCAAGTAAAATGTTGTAGCGTTCCAGAAAGAAAATAAATCACAATTTTGTAATAAAATGGATATAATGAATGAACTGATGCTTGTAAGTCATTAAAAATGAGATTGAATATGTAACTGAAAAATAAGTCTCACAGCTCACATATCATGCCTGTCTATACCTGAGAATATTTTCTTGAAGTAAGTCGATATTTTTCAAGTAAGTACGTTTAGTTTCTGCTCTGTGGCGCTTTTTAAAAGATTCGGTGGTAGGGGGCTTAGATGAGAGACAAGGGTACAGGTGATGGTGATATAGCCACAAGTTTGTTCTGTCGTAACTTCCACCTTGTCTGATGCTGCCGCTGCCTCCAGCCATGAGGCATGTCTACTCTTTCATGCTAGCCCACCTTTAAACAATCAAGCAAATATTTCCTTATCATTACAGAGCCTAACATAAACGAATAAGAACTATGTCCTATACAGAGACGTTTTTTATCAGGAAAAATCATCTAATATTTCCTATTCCTTCTGAGGCTATTTGCTCGTTGAACATGCATATATGTTATGTAATAAGCCCAAACAATGTGATGACGCAGGCATATCAGGACATTGCCAATGTGTATACCCAGAGTGTAAATATTTATCATTGCATAGTTTGAACTTTCTCAGTTGACAAAACACAGATATTCTTGAAACCTATATGACAAGAATACTAAATCATCATAAAAAGCGAGTATGCATATTTTTTAAAGTTTAAAAAGAGGGTACGAAACATTGATTACAATATGAATAGCAGCGTTACTACTAAAGCTATTAAAAATTTCTTTTAATGTTCAAACGTGTGACAAGGGCATACAAATTACACACTATAATTGGTCTTTGGTTGAATTATTAATAGTGGCCTTTTGGAGCACACATTATATGTATATCCTTCCAATACATGATGATTGTAATATCATTAACGAATAAACACATTGCCAAAATTGGATGCGAACCACTCAAGGTGAAATGGACAAGCCGCCGTCAAATTCGTAATTACTATTCCATTCTAAGCACGTCAGTAGCCCGTCAACGAAGTGCTGCTAACCTTATTAATCTTTCACTTAACTCAATTACATTGCATGTAAAAATTTACATGAAATAGCGAAGCCAAACAATTATTAAAGATAAATTAAAGCTATTAAAAAAAAAATTAGACAACTATTCAAACAAGTAAATAGCACATATTCTCTGCTGTCACAAAGGAGCGACGACATATGGCGTATAGCATTAAAGTTATAGGAAACCTTAATTAACACAACTCAGGAGAGTTTAAAGAGTAAGTGAGTCAATACAAAAAAAAGTATAGCCACTAGACAACTTGTCCCGCTTTCATACGAGACTACGAAAAAAAGAAAAAAAGAAACGCCAAAGAACTCGGCACCGAAACGTGAGCAGGTCGCAGGACCAGATTGCGGTTTTGATGAACGGGTGCGGCAATAATTCAATAACAATAGTAAATCATTGTTGAATGTATTTACGACCTACAGTCAAAGAGATCCTGTCATAATTATTGACCCATTGACAGTACGTCACTGTCAAGCGAACCTACCTTTACCATTGTCGACTGTCATTCGTTCTATTTTGATACACAGAACAGCAGCAGTAGCAGCAGGTTACGCCGTATCGCGCACGCATCATTTTATTCTCATTGATTTGGAGTATTCCTCGGTGACAGCACTGAGAAAGATAAGTTCTTTATTCGCAGTTGGATTCGCCCTTCGGCCATCCGGTTCTGCACACTGGACGTGACTTTTCTTCAATAATTTATTGATCGACCGAACATACCTCGCGTTATTTTACACTGCGAACCCCAGTTGCTCCGCACGATTACCAAGACCGTCGTGAACTCCGCATTTACCGGCGAATGCCGCGGCAAGAATTTTTTAACGATTTCACACAAGAACCGACGGAGAAGGTCGTCGACGTTTATTTTTCTAGGAAACACTCACCAATACCTTTACTACGAGGTACCTTCCAGGTCTTTCAGGTATATGTAAGCAACGTGGTGGTCAGTGGTGGGAAAGTCTTCTTCTACGGGTGGGGACATTAATGATGCTGCCATCTATGTTGTAAAAAAAAAATCCCGAACTAAGGATTCAAGATGGCGAGATATCCACGTTATTCGAAATGAAACGGAGTCATCTCTCTCTTGGTTTTTATAATCAGTATATTCTCTGCTTCGGGCCAACGCGAACTAACGAATGGTATTGTTTAACGCGGATATTATCAAGTATTTAAGTATTTCTTGCTGTTAATATTAAGAGAGAACAATGTAGTGCTTCGTCAATATGTGTGTGCTCGTACGGACAAGGAAATCACAACTAGGGATCGTTGTGGTGAGAAATCTAGGGATTCAAAGTTTTGTAACATAAGTGATTGAGATCGTAGGAAGTCATCCGATGTAGTTTTGGTCTTAGCCTCCGGCCTTTTTTTTAAATAGTCTTTTAAATATATGTAAGCCATACACAAGCAGATACTGACAGGTTGGCAAAGATATGGCAGCGCTGTGTTTTGCCCTCGCACATCAGGGATTGGCTTCACGTAATTTTTAATAAAAGTTAAAGAAAAGAATTACCCAGAACTGAGAAATATTAATGAGAAATACACTGTATAACTCCGAGCAATAGCTGTCAAATCAATTGCAGAATTTAGTAGCAAAATGGAATATATCTGTAAACCAGCATTTTTTACCCGCTTAAAAAAGGGGCTGGCCACGGAGAATAGTCAATCCCTGACGTCACATTTGGATTCAACGGGCCGCAGCAACCAGTAATGCTCACACGAAAGTTACTTTTATAGATATACATTGTGGTAATTAGGTTCCCAAAGGAAAATTGTAAAATGAATAGATTAAGTATAGAAGTACAAAAAATACCTTATACACTTGTTTCTGAAAAATGTAATTACCATAATGAAACAACTACAAAATAACTTTGCATAACGAGCACCACTGGTTTGCGGCCTGTATCATCAGCTGTGACGTCACGAACTCCCAACTAGCGCTCCCCGTGGCCAGCCTTTTTTTTTAAAGCGGGGTAATAATGCTGGCTGACAGCTCGTTCTACAGTAAAAAAAAATTCTCATATCTCATCGACAATTATTATTCCGAGTTATACAGTGAATTTCCCATTAATATTTCTCGGTCCTGAGATCACTATTTTTTGGATCTTCATAAAAAAAAAGTGCGACAATGGTGGCTGAAGTGCGAGACATTGAACGGCGTCCGCCATCTTACTTTTATTAAGGTGTTAATAATTGCGTTTATTCGTATTTACTAATTTTGCAAAATTTAATTGAAAAATTCGATAGCGCCAAGGATCATTTACTTTTCTCAAGGATTTGTATCGGCTGAAGATTGAAGTGATTGAGTTTTGAATTACACGATCTATCCTTGCTCTAAAATTTCTAGTTCGTGTCCTTGCGCGGGTGAGTACGCACGCATTGACGAAGCACTAAGGTTTTTCTCTCAATACGAACTTCTGTTTTGTTATATGTTATATGTGTAGACCTTATACGGGTTTCTTTTATTATACCGTTAGATACTTGGCCGGCATTGGGACTGTTGGAACGTAAATACGTGATATTTAGGAGCGTTTATGACCTCGCGATAACCGCAATTATAATGCAGGTATGCACTTCACTGAGTGTTCGTTACGAACTTCCCACGAGTAGCAGCGCGGTGGCACTGCAGGCGTTTTGAGTCTCAGGAAGACAGTCGACAGCAGTCGATGACAGTAGTTGCTTGTGTTTCATCCTCTTTTCATGCTCTTGTTATTCTTTTCTCTGTTGGCTCGTCGTGTGTTTGTGGATGACCGCATTTACGTTTGTTTATTCAGCCTTTTCGGAAGATGAACACTAAGGAAAAGGAAAAGTATATTGAGGAATTCAACTTTCCCCACTGTGATGAAGCCACCAAGTATGAGAAGGTTGCAAAAATTGGACAGGGAACTTTTGGGTATGTACAAGGCATTTTAAAAATTCACTGATACCTTTGTGCGAGGTTAGTTTTTTACATAACAATTTTATTAATGTTGTTAATGTTGTAATGTTAATGTTGTACTTGCAGGGAGGTATTTAAGGCTAGGGATAAGAAAACAAATAAAAAGTTTGTGGCCATGAAAAAAGTATTGATGGACAATGAAAAAGAAGGGGTGAGTCATATTTTATGTCGTAAGAACATCTTTTGTGGTTACCGATTATTTTATAGAGCTGGAGTATTTTTTGAACTCTCGTGCCGTTGCAGTTTCCAATAACAGCTCTTAGAGAGATAAGGATATTGCAGTTGTTAAAACATGAAAATGTAGTAAACCTAATAGAAATATGTAGGACAAAGGGTAAGTTGAAAAAATGTTCTGTAAGGAACGTATAGATTTCTTAATTCGTTCTTAGCGTACTATCTTTTTTGACTTCCTGGAATTTTTATTCTAGCTGCGCTCTACAATAAATATCGCTCAACATTCTATCTGATATTTGATTTCTGTGAGCATGATCTTGCTGGACTGTTATCTAATGTAAATGTAAAATTTAGCTTAGGTGAAATTAAAAAAGTTATGCAGCAATTATTGAATGGACTGTACTATATTCATAGTAATAAGGTTGGTGCACCTTTAATATTTTGGCATTACTCAGCACAATGCGAACAAAGATTTAAGATATCTATTCCAGATATTGCATCGTGATATGAAAGCAGCAAATGTTCTAATAACAAAAAATGGCATTTTGAAATTAGCTGACTTTGGTCTTGCCCGTGCGTTCAGTGCAAATAAAACAGGTCAAACAAATAGATATACAAATAGAGTCGTCACACTCTGGTACAGGCCACCAGAGTTACTGCTAGGTGACCGTAACTATGGCCCTCCTGTTGATTTGTGGGGTGCCGGTTGTATAATGGCAGAAATGTGGACAAGGTACGATAAATGGTTTAAAGTCATTTTTTCAATTTCTCACAGCATAACGTAGTAATCATAACTTATCTCATAGATCACCCATTATGCAAGGTAACACAGAACAGCAGCAGCTCACATTAATTTCCCAATTATGTGGCTCTATCACAACAGAAGTATGGCCAGGTGTAGAAAACTTAGATTTATTTAACAAAATGGAATTGCCTAAAGGCCAAAAAAGAAAGGTACAGTATCTCCGGTAACAAGACATAACATAAACCTAAAAAAAAAGGTTATGACTCAACTGTAAATTTTCTAGGTGAAAGAACGGCTTAAGCCATACGTCAAAGATCCATACGCCTGCGATTTATTAGACAAACTTTTAATTCTTGACCCAAGCAAAAGATACGATTCCGACTCGGCTCTGAATCACGATTTCTTTTGGACTGATCCCATGCCCTGCGACCTTAGCAAAATGTTGGCTCAACACACTCAAAGTATGTTCGAATATCTGGCACCTCCAAGACGGCTGGGTCACATGAGGCATCCTCATCATCAAGTTCCTGGCGGAACTGCCAAACCAAGTTCCAGCATGGCAGACAGTGGCTATCAGGACCGTGTGTTTTAGCACGGTTATCTTGAACGACATTAATTATCTCTGTCACTTATAGAATTTAAGAATAATTTATATAATTGTTATAAAAAAAAGAAGACAGACCAGTAACATTTAATTTTCCAAGTATCTTCAAAGTGTTCAGTTTAAATAGAAAAGCGAAAAATGATTAATAAAAATGTACAAACTTTTTATACGCATACATTTTGTTAAAATATTCTATAACTTCATTTTAATTTCCTCAAATTTGCCATTTCGATGCACTGGAGAATCATCGTCGTACACGTCCTTTACATAACTAACGTTTATTGCACTCCTTATAGTAATCGAGCATTAAGCAAGCTTTTTTTCTCGAAAATGATACAGAAATAAAATTACAGCGTTACGATGTTAATTTAATAATGTCAGGACGTTTATCCTTTAACGTAAAATAATCGATATACACGCTCGCGTGTTTATTCGAAAATTAAACTCATAAATTGCAGCCTGACTAAATGGAGAAATGCCTTTTACAAATAGAAAATACAATTTTATATGCTTAAATTATGAGACGCAATATCGCTACGGTAAGTGACTCGAGAATACAGAGAATCTTAGCAATATTGCAACTTCGTTATTTGTATTATGAACATATCGAAGTCAATGTCAATAAATCTTCTCCTCTTCATATATTAATTTATATGGGCAACTTTAATTTGTAACCGCACCTATGCTATTCTATACAATAAAAATATGCACAGTATGCAGTACAATGAGTGGAGAAGTAAACAATTACACTGCAGTATTGTTCACATTTACAGTATATATACCTATTGGGATTTGACATGGAGATAAAGGATCTTCTAAAAAAATCAGCGATTACTACACACTTTTCCTCTGATCCATATCCTCTGTATGCCAAATCTTGAAAGCGCGCAAGAACAATTCCTCAGTCATAAGAAAAGGAAGGAACAGTGTATCCTTCAAATACTTTTATTTTCTGCCATCAGATGTCACCGTATCACACCTGATTCGTATACACAAGATCCCAATAGGCCTTCTTCTTGCACAATCTTCTTATCGCTGCAATTAAACGCTATTTTTCAAATTCTTTCTAATTATCTCTTCAAGGTCACTAATTAGGTATTTGATTTTAAAAAAATGCTTCTCACAAGTATTATTCGTTCAATATATATAAGATATATCATCCCTATGGAGTCTTATTGGGACTCTGGATCTCTTATTTATGATTTTCGTGTAAATTTTACTCGCATGGTAATGCGAGGTCCGGAGTCCCCTTAATACAATTCGTAATACGTGTTTTAAGCCTTTATTACTTTTCTTGTTTGTTTCTACTTTCATCTTTATAATACCTATACGCATAGAACAACCGACTTGTACGCGCTGAGTATCGTTATTCCTCCATTTAGAATTTCATAAGGAACTATATATGATCGCCGAAAACGAATTATCTGTATTTATTATTAGTCCTTAATTATTGCGTTCACGTAGACTCGAGTCAAAAACTTGGTCGAGTTAATCTGACTGTTTTACTTTATTTTGATAGCTCGCTTAAACACGCGTAAGCTCACTGCACTGTCTGTTTACAGAACTCCGACATCATGCGATTGTATACATACTGTATAAGCAGCTCTTCTGTATCTACTTAGCACCTTAGACGTGAAATATATAAATATACGCATATATATTTATATACCATTAATACTTCATTTAAACTGTATCGTTACAAACTATATGCATATAACATAGTATTATTTAGCTTTGAGGTACCGGAAAGAGAAAGAGAAAGGACTTACAAGAAAGTTTTACACGCTAAAAAAATTATCACTGGATATATAAAAATACAAATAAATTTAAAACAACGCGATAACCGGTATAAAACTTTATCCCAATTCAAAATTCATTCAACCAAACGAAATGACGTTCGGTACGCGCATATATATATATTTTTCTCTATACCAACGCGTTTAATCAGATGTTTTAGCCATTATATCACATGATACTTTTTAATCGTCGCCATTTAGTATCTGATCCAGAGGATTTGGACCTTTTCTCTTCGGCTCCGACGTCGACGGCTTTTCTGGACTATCCACTGAAATATACAATGAGCTAATTGATCTAATGTCATACAGCAGTTATCACGTCATTCAAAGACAATTAAATCTTTTCATTAATGGCGTATGTACATCTGAAGATGAATATCAAATAATATTTAATACCTGATACAGAACGCTGCGCATTCAGACAACTGAGCCATTCTGTCATACTGATCCTTCTGTCATTATTGACATCGCAGTACCTTGGCAGCTTCTTTCCACATCGATGAAGTTGTCTATTGCTTGCGACCATTGTACGAAAGCTTTTCCATTCCTTTCTTTCCAAGACCTGCGAAAGCATGAGAAGTAATAGGGCATTTAGCTAAAATGTGTAAAGATATATCATACGAATAATAAATATTAATATACCTTATTCTTATTTTTATCAAGCATAACAAAATGCCAAGTTGCAATACGTTCCTCATTGGATGCTTGCCACTTAACAGATGCCTCGTCAGAGTCTGTGCTCGAGGCTTTCATTTTCTTTTGCATCAAGTCCATCAAATCTCTGAGGAACAGTTGCTTTTTCATTTCTGGACATCCTGCAAAGGCAATCACAAAGTTGAACAAAGAAGTTCTTGGCCAAGGAATTGAAGCAAGAGAAACTAAAATTTCATGCGATCAATTGTTTTAGGTTTTATGATCTCAAATAATTGGAAATATTAACAGTGCCGATTTTCAGGCTGTAATTTCCCAATTTTTATATTATAAAAAAACAGGAGGAAACCGAATACTAGCATCTACCTTGTTCAATCGTACCTTTCATTGGTCTGCTTGGGATTGGTACTGGATTACAATTTGGAGTATGATCCTTGGACGAGGTACCTGGTATAGGTTTTCCAGTATCCTGATAAACACACCAGCAATAGCCTGAATAACACTGTACTTTGAGGTACCTTCCGTCAGGAGTACATTGAGGAATATAAAATTTCTCCTGTGTATTCTGTCTTTGATCTTCCAGAACGGATCTTCTGTCGGATATACAGTCATTTGCTGTCCAAAAAAAAAAAAAGATAATATAAAACCAAAATTTATATATACTTAAGAACGATTAATAACGAATACCGGAAGAACTCACCATCGCTCTCATCCTTGGTATCCGGAGGGTCATTAAAGGCCGGCCGAGAATGATTAGGTGGGTGATTTCCGTTTAAGACTATGAAGAAAAATTCATTAACTATCAGAATTAATAACAGAGACAGTTCATGCCAATAATATAATACATACTGATAAAGGACCATTTCGCTAAATTCGTGCTGACCGATCTAGCGCGTCAAAGAATTCAGTCTCACGAATTAAATAATAATACGGTACAATTAAGGCATTCCGAGCGTGCAGGTGTGTGAATACTTAAACGGAATCCCTAATAATATTTTCGAGCCTATAAAGCTGTAATGCCATCAAACGATTTTAGATTTTTATTAAACCCAACATTTATTTTCAAAAACTAAATCTCTCACGACGCAATGACGTAATTTTAATATGAGATCAAACTTATTTTCACATTTAAAAAACATTTTTTTAACACGCTGCTACTTACTCAAATTGTATACTTAAAAAAAAGTATTAATTTCTCAAAACTACCCTAGTAGACTTTACGACCGAACCACCGTGTTTCCCCCAGCTCAAAATCAGCCGCGGATCTTTCAGATGGTAGTTTCGTTGCTAAACACGACTAAACAACAGTGGTTAGCGTACTGCTTCGAATAAAATGTTTGGTATACTTTTAGCACAAAACCATAATGAAACGGTGATGAATTTCGCAGTCGCCAGGTCTGCTAGGGTATCGTCTTCCGCTCGGAATATCTTAAAGTCCTCCAAGAGTCGTATATATATGTATACACAAATGTAAAAATAACCAAAAACATAAAACCACACGGATCGCTGCAATTTAGAAAAACCGTCACCACCCGAGACAAGATAACCTCACGCATAACACAATAAACGATTATCTGATAGAGACAAACATTAAATATTGCAATTAAAAGCACATGCAATTAAATCGAAGCGATAATATAAGAATTTACAACAGAGGGTATAACAGTCGCAAGGAACGTAATAAGATTTACGTGATCATTCCATCGTAATTTCACGTCGCACATTAATAATTACAATAGTGACGTAAACATAACCTAACAATGGGCTGGGTGGTGACGTTCGTTAATACACAAAGTATCGTATCATTGAAATATAAACGTTAAATTGAAAGAGCACGTTAAAAGAGAAAATAAATTACAAGGAGCCAAGGTGCGGCCCCCGTCTACTATCAAACACGTCAATTCCTTTAAAATTTTCTAATTAATCCGATCCTATTATCTCAATGCCATTGTAGTCACATTCTACAGTAACGGATAGGAAGATACAACACGTAAGGAGTATTAGTACGTATTATAATATATGAAAAATAATAAAGCAATACCGTTAAAGTCCAAAAAGTACCCAGAATTCATTGCTTCCTCGTCTTGGACTTGTCGTTAAAATATAATTACTTTAATCGTTAGCATTATAGTTTTACATGACTTTTTCGGTTTTGCTCGTTATCAATGGATACCTACTATCTACGGGTGTATTCATTCTCCTGACAGACAGGTTAGGACTCACCTTGGTCCGTGGCGCGGGTCCTCTGGGCCTCAGGGACCTCGGCGCGCTCGTCTGCAGGGTTCAGCGACAAGAACAAATGTACTAAATGATAATAATGATGTCACTCAGCCGACTGGCTTACCTATATAATTTATGTATTTCATTCAATGCACAATATTGCAATAGCAGTCAGCGCTTCTAATGGGATACGGTTATTAACTTTTACGCTGTACGATTAATACATGTGAATGTATATGTATATATATATATATAAGTCTATGCTTATTCAAATGTATATACATATATATATACAAGCACGATAGAGATACGGAAATAAGCTACATCACTTCGGAATGCATGCCCATTCCTCTCCATAAAATCGTTCTACCGGTTTCACACGCGGCAATTTTCGATTCAACATCCATTAAACGCTACTCATACGATAATTACGATGAAACTTGGATATACCTATGTGCGATACGCTTTAAATTCTTTAGGAATATCGTTACAGCCTTATCATTGGAATTTTATCAGTGACACATTGACGAATATATTGATTCGATTTACATTTCGTTCTACCGTATATATTGGATACCGAGAGACTGATTGGAAATTTGTGTTTAAATAAATTTTTGAAATTTCATATTGTCCAGTTCAATGAATGCACTTGTTTTTAATCGATTCGGCGATTACGCGTGGATTTTATGGATCTGGATGCAAAGCGATACCAGGAACGATGTGCAAGATCCGGTTAGAAACACTGAGAGATAGAAAATAGATTTCGTGAAAGTAGATCACCTTTCGTATACTACAATCATCACGTAAGAAACTACGGCGTCGTTATGAGCGGCGCTTTGCTACAGTCATAATCAAGGATACAACGGTGACGAAAAAAAAAGGAGTAAAGAAGAGAAAGAGACAAGTGGAATACAAAAAAGAAAACTAAAAAAGTGTAAAAATGACAAATCGAAGAAATCGTCCGATAGGAACGCGAATGCATACAAAGCTATGACTAAGACCGAGCCCAATTCTAGTATATAAATAAAAAGCATATGCGTCGCTGAGCAATAATATATATATAGCTGAGACGTATTTTGACCAGGCATTAGCACATACTCCGATAATCCAGATTCCATATAATCGTACAATTTCTAAGTACTAATGAGTCCTAGCTGATCATGCTGCAAAAGGCAACACAGGCGTGATCCTCGATGATCCTGATTCATGCTTGAAAGACCTGAAGCGAGGCGACAGACAGATTAGAACATTGTCGAAGACACAAAAATATCCTTAACTTAGTCTAAGCTTATGAATGAATATTAATATAAAAGAAATTAACATTCGCTATATCAGTCTAATCGATAAAAATAAATTCGTCGCGTGAGGCTTGTAAATTTATAGATCCACAATAAAAGCTTCGGAACCCTGTTTATACCGGGTGCATATGTATCTATGGCTTGGAAAGCGAACTCAATCGACGCGATAGCCAATTTACATTTCCCTTTCCGAAAATTGAAGACAACAATTGAGAAGGAACGTTAGCGTCCACAAATAGTGCTTGATTGGCGCGTAGGTGCAGATTTACTCAGTGATGACCAGTGGTGCGGACAGTTTGTCATTGCCACACGCACATGAGGTCAATTGCTTCAATTTCAACGTGCTGCCGACGTGTGGGCAAACTTCCGGCAAGATTTACGAATGTTAAGTTTGTCGCCTGGACACGACATCCTGCTGGAAGCGCTTCGCGCCTTATTTTAAATTTCAGTACGGGCTCTATAACGATTAGGTGGGTTCTGATCCAAGTGAAGGAGCAAGTTCGGACGACGACCTACGTTTAACGTATAGGAAGTACGTACAAGTAGATTAGCATAGTTGAACTCTAATCGAGTATGATATTTGGAAGAGTTAGTTCAGAATAAGCATGGTACGTGGTAGCCATATCGTATTACGCAAGGAAATCATTTTATATCCACTTCCTGCATGCCAACCCCAAGCACATTGCCAAATACGTACCCCACCTTCACCTCGTTTCCCTTCTCCCATTTTAATCGTTATGACGAAAGAACGTTGCTCGAATCAACAATCAGGATTATGATTTATCTTTGTTGGTTGACGTATACATTTCTTTTTTCAAATTTCCCGCCACTGATATGTATATACATGTAGTGTGATAGCCATTGGCTGACACGCTTCTAGAACGCTTATCCACAAGGATCGCAGGACATGCAGACTCAAAGCCAAGCGCGATGATTATTACAGCAGGTAGGTTGGGTTGAGCAAGACTCCAGCATCACTGGTACATTTATCAGTGATATTTAATCTTCCAAGTATTCTAACTTACGAGTGAAATCGTTTGCCAGGCAGGCTCCCCATTCTTGCCGGGATAGTTTAAGGTCCCGATTGAGATCGCACGTCCTGGCGAAGGTCCTCGCGCACTTCTTGGGACGCACCGCCTTCTTCGCCAGCCTCCTTAGCTCCCTGTATTCAGCTCGATTCAGGTATCCGTCGCTGTCCTTATCCAGGGTCACGAATTTCCATGACAATACTCGCTCCACGTTCTTATCTCCTGTGGAGGATATCTCGTGTAATGACGTATGCTATTTACTTGCCTATATGCACTCTAGATATAGTCTCTACACTGAGGTTAGGATTTCTCATAATTTTAATACGCCGTTAACGCATCACAATGGCCTAGGATACTTTATAGATATTACTCATCTTCTATTTTAACATTGTGATTCTTTAAAGTGAGATTATGCGTTATTGTGAAGCTTGTGTCAATAGATCAGGGTCGTGTAGCACACCGTAATTTCACTCTTAGCAAACTGGCTTGAGGTATAGCCACGAATAGAAGTCGAGGGGTATGCGAAATTTATAGCAGGCAAGGCAACCGCAAGGATAATTGCGAAAGGATCGGCTGGCAAATCGCTGTTACATGTGAATAGAATATGAAGCCTTGCTAGAGATTCGTTCCAGTTTTGCCCTGAGAGTCGGCAATGTCAGCGACAATGAATCGCGACGTTAATCAGCGATTATCACGGTGATTGCGAATAGTTGACAGCCCATAATTATGTCGGCGTCTGCAAGATACACTTTTCTCCCTGGACGCTCGGACGTGCGCCAGGTGTCCTTATCTACATTTGTGCCAGAGATATCATAAGACTTATCCATACGTATTTTCATCTCTGTATCTGACTCTGTATCTATCGTACTCACCATCCATGGATATATTTGTTCTCCTGTATTCAATCTTGAAATTCTCAATGAGATTGCTATTGAATTTTGATTTCTCTGTACGATCACACGTGTTGCGATGCCTGTTGTTGTACTGTCTTCTCGACTTCCAGGTCGGCGAGCGTCGCCTCTGACCGCTCCTGGTGGAAGCACCAGATCTGGAGTCTGGTCTCGAACATCTTGGTCTTTGGTGTCTTACGGAAGTGTCTGGTATCGGTCGTCCTTGAGGAGTGACACACCAGCAATATCCTGTTTCCGTGTGACATTGGACCGGTGCGTAAGTCCCATCCGGACGGCAAACGGGACGAGCCCCAGGGCGAGCAGTTAGTCTGGCGGAGAAGCACGCTGGAGCTTCTGTAAAAGGTCGAGGAGACGCATTAAAGAATAAGACAATTCGAGAATGAGAATTGTTGAAAAAAAATTGAGTAGGAATTGTAGAGAATACTTTATTTTTAATCTTGTCACTCAATAAATGTCTTGTTTGCTCTATCAATATCTGGAACGTATAATTAACCTGGACAGGTGTAAGATATCTTGTTACACGTATGAATAATTACGCTGCAAATAACAATTTGCATTCCTAATCGCTTTTATATATATCACAATAGCATTCATTTATTTTTTACTAATAAACTTTGAAAGCTGACAGTTACAATACTTTTTTCCGTGGTGCGAAACGAGCCTTATCATGCGTAGCAATAAAATCATATAGAACTGACCTGGACAAGGGCCATTGTGCTTGATAAGTAGAGAGACACCCTGGCACTGCCTCGATATTAATTGACACTGACTCGGATACGTAACGCCGTCGCTTCCGCAAACAGGAACATTCGTACCGCCGCTCATTGTGCACTCGGCTACCCTTCTCTTACAGTCCTCCTGTAATATCAAAGATTACAATTACGACACACGTTATAACAATGTAATGACTTCGCTGTCAATATAATTAGCATATACACCGTGCACACGTCACTTTTTGTAGGTTAGGAAATGCAATCGAGAAATGCAACAGTTGCGCAGACGATAATCGATGCTTACTTCACTCACCAAGTGCAAAGTACAGGCAGATTAGAGAAATTGACTAGCTCGAGTAGAATTTTTCTTCAAACCCCTTCTGCGCGTTCTCATAACAATTTCTCTCTAGTGTGCACACGTAAATACCGTAGCTACCTGAGAGGATTTCGAGAATCGCTAGAAACTTAAAAACATTACTATCAATGAAGTAGTTATACATCTCTGGGTGAAACTGAGAATTCACGATTCAAAATCAGTCACGCATATAATATCGATCGTTGAAATATTTCTTCGACGTGCAGTAGTAAAATTCAATTAGTATCGATGGGTATCGATTCAAGAATACATGGAACGATATCCAGTCAACTCCTAGAACGACACGCCAGGTGTTACCTTATCGTTCTCGAGTTTATTGAGAAATGTTTGCAGGCACAATTAATCGCAGTTGTTTCGTATACAATTTATTACAGCGAGGTACTAAAGATTCTGCGATAATGATAATGAGAGTGGAAACGGGAAGTGTATTTAAAAATACGTCGCGCCGCGTCTATTCACTAATTCTAGAATCAATCGTAAGACAAATTGGAGGTTATACATCACGCAGGGAAGAGTTACGTACAGTTTAATTTATTTTTTTTCTTCCAAACTTTTTCTCTCTTTTATTTTATTGTCACGCTAACGAGCTGCAGAGTTACAACGGCTTAAAATGAGACGCACAGTCAAGGTGTGGATTTATTTATAGAAGAGTTTCCCATCCTTTATATCGCGATACAGAGATTGCGTAAGTTTATTTAATAGTAACAATACAAGCCACAGTACACCAAACGTGTAAATCATAATAGGACGTCCCATGAATATTAAAGCCGGTACGTTTTTAACAGCATTGAATTGACTTAGGATCGATCTTGCCACAACAATTGAAATACAACTGCCAATTCATAACGCGTCCTTGAATATCGACACACAGGCGACAAGACTCATTCCTGTATAAATCATACGAAAGAACCTCAACGTGGAAAACCAATCGTAAAGTGAAAGATTGCCCAGCTTCGTGACCTTGTTTATAAGCACGATCTGAGCAATAGAAGATGCGAAGAGCATTTTTGCTAAATCGTTCAATCATTACGATTCTCAAGAATATTTTCACAATCATCGGTTTGTTTTCACAAACAACTTGGACTCCGGACGTTGCTGTTAAAAAAGAATAATTAATTTAAAACATACCCGGGTATCTCTACATACAGATATCTGTCTCATGGTATTTCAAAATATAGATTCATCTTATTAAGTCTACAAATCTTTTGTCGCTCCTGTTTTACTGATTTCGTGATTTTATTACCCACCTCGTCGCTGACATTTCTAAGCGCGATCCTCGCCAACTTCAGATCACTCGTTATCGTTGATGAAAATTATTTTATTCATACTCGAAACACAGATTTATGTTACCAGACACGAGTATTATACGAGAAAAAAAATATAATAATTCAATGAGAACTTTTATCCATCAATAAACACATTCAGTTCTTCGTATATAATCATTTGTATTCATCGTACTGCCTGTACATTATTTATACACGTTCCGATCATTTTTCAATCGTAGATTTTATATTTAATGATACAAGAAGACTGTGGGGGTTACTCGTATAATTTTTCAGAGACTCGTAGTGTGCGACTTGGATGGAATTATTATAAAAAAAAAACATATTGCGCAAATAAAATATTATTCCAGTCGCTATCATTGGGTCCATCTGAAATCTGGCGATCCTGGTATTCAGCGTCACTTCTGTATGCCGTAAAGTGTTCAACACCTTTATTATGCAATAATCATACAACTCGTTTGAAAACCGACTGAACCGCCTTAATAAGTTACGCAATCGCGTAAACGGTAGCTTTCAAAAAAACTTTACCGACAGTGAACAGAATTGCCGGTAACATTGCCGATTAAGTCATTCGTCAGGAAAGTAACCGTCCGTTAAAGAAGTTTGCAGTCGTTAATGTAATTGGAAACTTTCTCACTTCGTTGAAGTTTATGTAATTTCAAGCGCGGACGAAGAGATGAGGTCTGAATTAACAGTTTGACACTTAGAGTTTCGTCTAGGAAGTTTTATACTCTCAATGGATATAATTTGCATTCTACGAGCTTTATTAGCCAGAGGCGAATGAAAAGGCTTCTTAATAATTATTAAAGTGAACCCGAGTGGCCTTTGAGGACGTTAAAGTAATTTTTCTGTTCGCTCATAATTCCAGTAGGGTATATAAACTCCTCGCAAACCCCCCATGACTTAGCGATCGCGTGAACATAAACATTTTATCGGTTTTTATCGTAGGATTACGTAGAATACAGCACCGCAGGCATTCTCGCTACGGCTTGAGGATTTTAAACATTTAGAAACTATTTATGTACGGCTCTGTTTAATCTCAGGATCACCCCGATGCT
Source organism: Trachelus tabidus (assembly GCA_030142655.1). Taxonomy (NCBI): domain Eukaryota; kingdom Metazoa; phylum Arthropoda; class Insecta; order Hymenoptera; family Cephidae; genus Trachelus; species Trachelus tabidus. The sequence continues at coordinate 85,429 of JARQTI010000122.1, forward strand.
CCTTGTCATAATAGAACCGCGTGCATCCGCGGAGCTAGAATTGCCAAGGAAATTTTTATTTTGCGAATTACCACGTTTTTGATTAGCTATGACGTAATGATATCGATATCTCCGATCATGCACGAGCTCCTGTCATTTAAAAATCTTGAGAACTTACCCTCATCAGACCTGACTGACATGTACACGTTTTATTTTTTTATAAAGTGAAATACGCATAAATCATTCGCGAGGATGACTAACATTCTGACGACTTTCCTTAGGTTCTTTATGCTCTGAGAGTTTCCAAGAACACGTCGAATGGGGCACTCGATCGTTGTGTCGCTCGATAGGAACGTGAATTTATTTTTACGGTCGTACTCCGACTCTTGTTCGAGATTTGCATTGAAACGAAAGAGCAGTCGTAGAATTATCTCTTCCAGGTACAGCATCCGCCGTAAGGCTTTTGAGAAAAGTATATCATAGAATAAGAGAGAGAAGCACGGGAGTCTCTATGGTACTCATGAAAAAATAACGTAACCAAAGTCCGAACGAATAGCATATAAGAACTCCCGTGACGGTGGCACACCGGAGCTTTAGAAAATCAAATTTAAAAAAAACGGCGTCTCTGCAGACAAGAAGGAAGAAATGGTAAAATGCGTACAGTCGGGCCACGACTCAGTTCCATTTGAAGGAGACTTATTTACGTTTCAGTTCGAAAGGCGATGGGCCCTTTCAAAGTGAAACTGATGACCGCGGATGAAAAATAACATTTCTACTTACCAACTAATGGCAACGACAGGTGAAGGAAGTAAAAGAGACAAAAGGAGTGCGTGTCGCGGAAGTGAACGATGTAGTAAAGCTAGAAGAATGATAAAGCACTTTTGCGGATTACCGGAATAACGTGTCCATTTGCATCGAGTCGTGAAACATCCACGAGAAAAATGGTCGAGCGACGAGACACGTTAGAATCTTATCGGATCCTTTAACAGTTATTTAGTGTGACATTTCGGTATATTTTGTAGATACATTACAGGTTTAACGAGCATAAAACTGGTGTAAAGTGCATTCGGCATTCCTCAATAACTCTCGATAAAATATTGAATCGGACTATGAACAATGAATTACGGGTAAAAGGATAATCCGATTGAGAAGAACGAGGACGAAGTTTTCGATGATAACGGATTAAATAGGGCGACAGAGATGAAGAGAGTCACTCGATAAAACTCGAAAGTATCGCGTCTAACCGTATATGGTTAGAATGCGTAAAGTAACATTGTCTATGATGTGAATGCAAATGATTAATAACGTATGCGTAATGTGCCTGTCTTGGCGCCACCTCAGCCACGAACTGTACGGAGAGGGGCTACTCACTGGTACAATATAAAGTACACGCTGTATCTTACGTGCCACGAACGGTGAGGCAGAGAGGCTTGTTAAGTATCGCCAGTTAATACCTACATTCCAAGGAGTGATACCGCGAGAGTTATAATTATGACGAAACCTGTTAATACAGGACACAGAGAGCAAGGAGGAATATTTCCCGGAGGCGCCATGCCTTCCTTGGCGATCGCAGCCCGGTGGCGCCTACCGGCGGCGGGAGATATATCTACCAGAACAGATATAATATAGTGGCCCCTTTGTGTCACTCAGAGACTCGAGACTGGATGTTATTACAAGTCATTATGTGTCTATATGTATATCATAATAATTGACATGTACGTCGCACGGGTTATTTACGATGCCTATACGTGTATACTGTCCTAAGCCTATATAGGTATACACGGGCAAGAGTTTGGTGCGCGCGTGTGTGTATATACGGACGCGCGAGTCCCGATGACATAACCTGATTAATTATTATCTGTCATTCAAATCTGACACTGCGATCGACACCCGTGCGCGACCCACCCTCGTTAGGAATGCAGGATTTTCACAAAGTCCCGGAAGAACGACGAGTCGTAAATACAGCTAGGTAATAATGGCCGCCGAGTCAAAAGGTGTCGAAGCATCGTTTTGCTGAACGCATCGAGAGACCAGTCAGGACACGGTTGACTATTGGGGTGCTAGCTGGTTTCTCCTTCACGAAATTCCTTCGTGTCAGATAACGATGACAAAGTTTCCTTGTTGGCTGCATCCTTCTCAGAAGTCTTCAAGCGGCTTTTTAACCGTGAGATCTCAATGCGTCACAGGAATTAAGCTGCACGGCCAAACACGTACAAGAGCTTGGAGTCGTAACGGTGGTATGTAATTCTTTTAATCATTTTGTTTTTTAGTTATACATTGTCCAAGGTAGCAACAGTGTCTGTGACTGCACGGCAGTTAATTGAGAAAGCAGACGCGCGTACGCTCGTTTAAAATTTCGCTGGATTTTATTACTCGTCTACCGGCCATACGAGTACTTGGGATGCACGGTACATACACACGACCTGCCTACCGTTTGGCTTCGCCACGTCTCCAGGCTTGAACATTCTAAAGCGATTAAAGCATAAAATCGTAGGACTCTATCGGAATATCAAAAGATTATTATATCATCATTGATAATTGATGTGATTAGTCTGTCGTACCCAGCGGTCGCTGCCACTTTAAATGGAAATACGCGCGCCATACAAGGACTTTAATCGCCGGCAATATATCGATGGCTAATATTAATTGCGTCAAATTGTATTCAAGACAGCCGGTAGTCGCGGATATTAATATATATTTTATGTACTGTCGATTGTCGTGAAATCGGCGATTATACATCGATACGCCTATTACGGAATAAAGGTTATGTCTCTTACGAGTGCCTCGTCTGCTCGGTGAGCGTCGGTCGGCTGCGTGCGTGCACTGATGATATCTTGTAACACCATAAATCTATGTATTAAGTAAACTTCGCCGAGATTGATGAAGCGTGTACCGCTGCGATTGCGTACATCAATATTAGCCATTCTCTCTCTCAAGATCATTAACTCGCTCTGAATGTTTGACACGCATTTGAGTAACGTTTCCCTTTATGCATTACACAGAGTGACTATAATGTAATATATACATTACTCAGAGTGCACTTGACAAATACCGATAACCGCTAGGAGCGAAAAGAATAACAAATTTCTCATAATTTGTTACGATCAGTACGTAACGAACGATTTAATTGGTGTCGTGAACCTTCAATGAGTGACAATGCTATTTCTGGAACCGATAGCGGCTGCAGCAGAAATCTATAAGAAATGAGTATCACGATTTGGTGCGAGACAGAACGAGTTTGGAATATGCAATCGAATATACAATTTCCAGGCAGCCGCATAATAAATTTGAAGAATGCTAGGAACATATTTAACTTTCTGCAGCAACCAGCGCAAACCGGCAGCATATATACACATATAGACACTCGTTTTAACTGCATGCAAATGTAATGTATACAAATAAGTGTCAGCCATCCTATGACCTGCACCTGTTTCTAGAAACATTTTCCTTCTACGTGTCTATTCCTTTCAGGTATTCAGGATTGCCTTACAGTAAAAACGTCAACTGCACAAAGGCTCGAAAACACATTGGTATTTCCACATAACGCACCGTACGTATTATTTTCTCTTTTCGTTTGTTAAAATGTAATTAACGTTTCCATGAATTTTTTTCATTATCAGTGTTTCCCTCGTTTTGTAAATTGCCCAAACGCACCCAACCTATACGTGAAATACGAGTGTCCCTATATCTGCGAGACCGTGTCGCAATCCAGACTTATGTCTGTTGCGGGCAACAACGACCAATAGATATACTCTCCCCAAACAGGTTTCTTAGATACATTCTTAGTACCAGAGTTCGCCGGCCACGTAGTCACTGGTCTCTATTAGTTATTACCTACTTTGCTGGGCCCAGCCATTAGGAAGCGTCAAAGCTGAAAATAACTTCCTCAATATTTGGCTTTGCAAGTGTGGCTTCGTTAAAGCTTGTTGGAGAAGGTAAGTATGGTGTTCTTGATAAGAAGTTCAAAAGTGTGATTAATAACTTGCCTGTATGTACATATATGTAACCATAAAAAATTACTAATACAAAGTAGAGCTCGTGTACGCTTCTTTTCCTCATTATACGCGCGACGTGTAAGAGTTCTCGTTTAAATAATCTCGGTAGGCATGTCGACAAGTGACAGGAGACTCGATTTTAAAATCAATAGTTTCTGCCACGTCACTCGCGACTCGTTCTTACCTCTGATATTAGTTAAATTCCAATCCCGAATGCAGATTCGATTATTATCGATCGATACGAAATATCAAAGCGCCAGGGTGGCTGTAGGTTGTATCTCACTTTTATCTCGGAAGCTAAACGCCTCGAGCGTATCTTTTATATTTACCAAGATTCGCAGATAGGCTAGAGCAGCGTGTGTTATACGTTTAAGATTACTTGGATGGCCTTCTGCCATGTTGATCGCAAATGCAGCCGTATCCACTCAAATATTTAAGTAGTAGTTTGGTAAGAGCCTCTTGACTGCGCGAGGCGATTCCGCGCATGAGCTTCGCAGACGGTCGTTTGACTTTTTAATAAAACTTCAAGAAACTCTCGACCCGCATACTTACCGGCCAAGAGGAAAAGCAGACGAAGAGAAAGAGAGAATCGGCAAAGGAGAGAATCCAGCACGGTAAGGAAAAGTATTTATTTCGGTCTTGCAGTCCGGTACGTGGCAGAGAACATTCGAACGTACTGAAAAATCAGAGGCGAAGCGTGCCCACGTGAATTCCATGGGCGAATTTTAAACGAGCGACCGTGCCTACGTAAGTCAGACATCGAGCCAACCAAATACAGTGGATTCTTACCGGTACTTGTTTATACATTTTTTCGACTTGATTAAATCATTTTTTCTTTTATTTTTTTTTACTCGCACAACGAAGATGTAACAGTACGAAGCTGATTCCTCTCGTCCATATATTTATACGTATTTTGACTCGCGTAGTAGCGAAGCGTCTGCCTTCCATATTACGATGTAGTACGTACGTAAATTTGACAGTTTATTGTAGTCGGTTTTATTGTGCACTTTATACAATGTACGTCGCACTATATCCTCTTAACAAACGTGGGCTTTAGAGTTATTTGTCGTCGCGTTTCTTTGTGCTTCATTCTTCCGCCTTTAGTATACCTATATACGCGCTACGGCGTTTCGCCTCGCTCGCACACGCTCGTCTCACTGGTATCTACCGTCCTCCGCTGAGTATCCTAGTAGCAGCGTCATTTTACTATTGCCACTCGTCGAGTAGCTCCTTTGAAAACCGTAGCCACCTGTGTTATTCTACTTAATAAAGTCATGGTCATTCATCCTCTGCTATGTGCCGTGTATGCCCAACGGTTAGAGGAGCCTTTGCGCGCAGCATCCAGGGTTGGCGAAGCAGCTTGATTGGCAAATAAATCGTTGGGGAGTGTGAAAATTTGCGTGTTTATTTGGAAAATTTTGTGGTAAGTACACTACGAATAATTTCAAGGATGAATAACCGGCTGATCCGAAGCAACGGAAAGGTTAGGAACGGCCGATTGGCATAAGACTTGACTCCTGGTTGTTTATGCTTCAGAATGATATATTGCAAATCACATAACGGATTTACCTCCTGGTAAGAGGTTGGCCATCTGTTCCGCGTCCGAATTGTAACTATTGGAAATCCTTCTAGGTTCTTATAAGTTCTATGGCTAGTAACAGTTTCTAATAAGAATACGTACTGTCGGCAGGGTCTCGGTTGATACTGAACATAACCTATTAGCAAGCTTTCCTTCATGTTGATTTACCAGATCCTCCGATGAATGTTCTTCGATGCTCGTTCGTCCCTTTCGGTCTCGTGGAACATGGTTATTAACAAGCAAGATAATTATAGGCCTTTGTTAAGAGCCTTTTGACCGCGTTAGGCCAATCGGCTGCAGTTTCTTTTTTTTTTATTCTGGCATCAACGTTTCGCACGTAATACATGGGTACCGGGTATAATAATGGATCGTCTCGACTACCACGTTGAACTGCCAAAATTGAAGAGCGGATCGTACGTAAAATCCAATTAGTTAAATTAACAAATAACGCGCGGTAGTCCGATTGGGATTTTACTCGAATTAAAAGAAGGTGTAAGAGGTAATCGATTGATCGATCGAAATTTCAAAGGCTTTCCGTGGGCGTTTACTCCAGTGTAAACGGATGAGATACTCCTAAGAGAATATATTCTTGATGAATCATATGCACGACGTGATATTATCGTGTTATCGGTTGTCACAATTTTTCTAATTGGTCACGAGTACATTTGTCGAGACACTGAGCGAGGCATGGAAGTAATGTATTCACTGCAATCTGTTTGGTAATTAATCTTGAGAAAGGAACGATCCTTGGTACATGGACTGGATGCGACTTTTCTTTTTTAATTGTCATACGTACTCGTGTCTGTTCTGTATTCTTTGCTGATTGTTTGAATCGCTTCGACTGTATAAGTTATACGTGTAAGATGTACGGGGTATCGTATACTTCTTTTTCATAATAAAATCCTACATAAGTGACATCTTGGTGAGAGCTTGTTTTTATAATAATTTATAACTCGCAGTATAGATAACACTGTTAACCTTTTGATATTGGAATTAAATATCTTGGCTTATGCGTAGACTGAGATTTTGACTAAACGGTATGTCTTCTTAATGTCGCTAGAGAAAAAAAAATGAAAGCGACAAGAGCGTCCTCTTCGTAGGTATTGAGAGCCTACCTTGGCCGAAGGCGGTGAAGTTGCAGCGGCGATGATATTAAGGAAGACCAGAGTGCAGAAAACGCGTAAACAGATCATCGTGGAGTCGATGTGTAATAAGTCACTTCACTTGGTCTTGACGAAGGTGTCCGAGGCGGCGTCAGGGTGTATAGCAAACACTAGCCGCCAACTCACTCACTCGTTGACACCGTCTTCGGCGCACATGGCATCGTCTGACATTTGACCGTCGCGACGTACGACAGTCCGGACTATCTGACAGGTGGACTCGATTCAGGCCCAGTCGTCAAGATGGGTATCAATAATGAAAATGTGCTTTCAGCAAGACCAATCGAGAGGATAAAAAGGAACTGATGATGCTGATGTTTCAGGAAGAAATCTTCTACGGGTGGTCTTCACTCTTGCGAATCCCGTAGTCCCGGTCTGTGTCCGGCCAGGGCAAGTGCTGCTGAGCAACTGGCACTTGCCACTTGCTGTTCGAGCCTGTCCCACGGCAGGTCTCTGTCCAACGCTCCTCCGACTGCTCTGGCTATACGCTATCAGAGGAGAAGTCAGCGCAGGCTGACTCGGCTCCATGTCTGTGCGGAGCACAGCATACCATCGCAACCTCGTACCGCTGCTGTACCATTGCCCTGGACGCCTCATTCTCCATCTTCTTCTTTCGCCGGTATCGATACTCTTTCTTCTTCTTCTGCTCCTCCTTTAGCACCAATACCAATCTTCTTTTAGGTCTACTTCTGCTTCTCAAACCGCCACCATTACCACCACCACGAGCCACCACCTCCTTCTTGTTCGCCTCCCTCGCTCGATTTCGTCGGCTCTTCTTCTTGGATTCCTTCGGACTGCCGATTAGAGATCGGTCGATCGGTTCCAGGGGTCCCACGAACACGGCCCGCCCTGTGGGAGACTTTGGCTCTGTCACACCGAAACGAGATATATCTAGCCGGGCTACCCTTACCTGGTTTGAGATTCATTAGCGATAACCCGGATGCTTTGCCGGCTTTTCTTACAAGAGAATTTGTCCCGGGGTTAGACTCATTGGGAAACGAGGGTGAACAGGGTCCCCACGTGGGGTTGATTCTGCCTTGAAATTCTGTTCTTGGATTCTTGCGATAGTTAACAGGTGGTTCGTTCTACTGCGTTGGTGTGTCACGTCTTCTTAGTGAAGATTTCCTGGAAACGTTTCCACGTCATTTACAAATTATTATTATGCCAGATGAGGTGGACGAACGTTTAGCTTCTTGGAAATTGTTGACTGTGTTTTATGTCAGAGTCATCAACTTCCAAGAGGATTTTTTTTTATTTAATCTTTCCTAATACTACTGTTTAACAACTGGAATATTATGAGGTCACTTTAAATATTTTATCACAACCAATTTGTCAGTAACTCCTGTCAATGAACCGTTCGATCCAGTTCGTACCAGACATGATAATAAGTGCAAAAGAAAGTGCATAGGCAAAAGACGTCATAATTTCCCATTTGATCTCTTCTATTAACAATAATGTTTTGATCCAATCCTCGTTTAACGGTAACAGACCAATCTCGATATAAACTACGAAAGGGTTAAACGAGCTGAGATCCATGAGTCACTGGGAATTCGAAACTGATTCAGAACTGGTTATAGGCATTGGAATGTAGCTTTTAATGCAAGCCGGGGGTTATCCATTCGGCTCGTGTTAGAAACGAACGCGTGTTTCCAGTCTGGACGCACCTGTGAGCATCCTTGGTCCTCATTAAATTTCAATCGGTGTACTGATTTATTCCTCCCGAGATGGGACACGTACCACTGGGCTCCAGCATCGCCATTTACGTAAAACCTATCTCACCAATGACTTTTGATCAGTCGTCCAATATACTTCCGCTCCATTTAACAATTTCCGAACATTAACTTACACATCATCTCACTCCCAGACCTATCCCTAGTGCCTAGTTCAGCAGCCGTAGGCGTACCACACAATATATACACCTTAGCCGCATACTCAGAATTACCAATCACCCTAGGGATGTATCGAGTCCAAAATTATTTAACTATTGGATCTATAATAATTTTGGGATATGACAGCTGATATCCTTGGATCTATAAATATAGCAGTGGTAGCAGCATACTCATATGTCTATTATACCGTGTAATCAAACCTGAAAAAAAAAAAGATAGTGAAATCCAGTCTGTTTTGTAGAATCATCAAAATCTTAACTAATCATCATCCTCTGATCTACTTTGTGAGAACGCCCAAAAGTTACCTGCTCTGTTATTACTGTCAGACCAAGTTTATCGTTCCGATTCCATACACCCTAAATCATGGTATTCGCAGGATCACTCAGGATGGCAAAAGGGAGTTCCTCGAGAACGTTGGATGCGTCCCTGTTCTCTGCACGAAGGGACTTAACAGGCTGCTCGTTGGCCAAGCCGCCGGCTGGACAGCAGTTCAGCCATCGTCCAGGCTGGCACACCTGTTCACTCAGGTATGCGGGGGTCTCTCACTCCCTCGAGGCCCAGTGGTAGTTTACCTTTGTTCCACTGGTTTCGGAACGACGGAACGAACGAATTCAATCACTTCGAAGAACCATGTGATCGGACGGTGTAACGAAATATACGGTTGGTATTTCTTCCTACTTCTTCCAAAATATTTCCTTATCGCAGAACATTTACTATAATCAAAGGACGTTCTTGACGATGCTTTTGGAAATATCAAAAACTATTGTTCACTCCAAGTGACAGTTATCAGAACTCACCTAACTTATTTCTCCAAATCTACTTGATCTTGCAGCATGACTATTTCTTAAGCTTCCTTTTACAATCCTTACAAGTAACTTATTCGTAGATCAGGTCAAATTGGTTGAATACAACTGGAACAGGGACCCGGCCTACGGAGGGGACTTCCCGACGTGTCGAGCCAGGCCCCTCCTCATCGGTCGAGTGAGCCAGACAATAGGACGCCACGATCTAAACTCCTATGCACTTGACTCTCTATTCTGCACATTCACTTGCGTCCTACTGCTTTACAGAGTGTATACATAAAAGTCGACGTCTCTTGCGCGTCGGTAGCCACCTAGAGGAGCCGTAGGAACGTGTTTCGGTGTGAAATCATATTTCATACTAAGCACGTAAGATGTCGCTGATACGAAATTTGTATAAAACTATTCATACAAACGATTATCGCATAATCACACTATATCAGCGGGTACTATGACAATTCACAGGAGCAATGTAAAATGAATTATAAAGGAAAAACAAATTTACAATAGGACAACTATAAAATATCACGTAAGAGCGTGAATACTAATCGTATGTAATATCGTAAGGTTTCTGGCTGTTTATTCAATTCCGAAAGAGTCAGTAACGAAGGATACAAGATTTTGGATTTCTAAAACATTCTTAAACGGTCACACTGTATTCTCCTATTCGTATACACTTGGGTCCTGGTACCCTTAGGTATTATGACTTGCAAATAGTCAGTGGGATAATGGATGCATAAAATTTAAGGGACCCTAAACTGAATACCGATCCCCTCTAACGGTTCTTTTATTTTCTAGGTTCCTTGTTAAAGATACTAGTAGAAAATACTTTTACCATATTAGGTACGCACTGTATATTATATAGGGTATAGTATAGAATCGTGTAATACATATATAAGGGAGGACTCGGCTAACCTGTTTCTACTCTATGACACACCTGGTGCAATTGTTATTGAAAGTTTACTCTCGTTCGCGTCAATTACACCAGTGCTATTCTGGTTGAGCTAATGGCAAGGGAAAAATAAAAATAACCAAGAAAATAGGTAATCGAGAGTGTGAGTTTTTTTTCTTCTATACACCAAGAGGTAACATCTGTGAACTAACGGACCTTATACAATTAAGCATCGCGTTTCTCAAGGCTATACTGACCTCCTTAATGATATGTAAATTGACAGATAAATACTAAAAGTGATACATTGATAGTCGAGAAAAATCTTCACGGATATAAAAATGGATCTACGTTCATGGATTCTATGGGATGTTTGTCAGTGTCCTCAATGGCTGTAGGTAATAGATCAATATACGATGCTGACGTTTATATCCAGATTCAACGAAATCCTCTGTGTAATATATACACAGCAATTTACTATCAAGTCTCGTCTCCTCAGTTCTGTCATTCGATAAGCCATGCCTTTTACGTGACTGTGACATTCCATTTGAAAGTATGCCCATCCATCGACAAGTGTCAAGCCATTTAATCGTTCATCTTCTTGCACAATATTTCTTTCAGTATAATCGTACCGTCCTCGAATTTGGAATACTTGTAGCTCTTACTTCCTGTCTCGCATCTTCCTTCAGCTTTCTTTACCAGGATACTCTTGTCCTCGTCGCACCTTACAAGATGCCAGATATTGCCAAAGTAAATATTGTAAGCGGCTGATCTACGAGTGCTGGCAGAGACGGAGGCGCACACGTGAACTTCTGTCTTGAGTATTCGACAGCAGGCGTTCATACTATCCAAAATGAAGGCGCAGGTTCTTGCAGCATGAAAGTCTTTCTGCTCCCTTATAGAGTCATCTTCAACGTAGTGGTCCAGGTTGTCTATCAGTAGTACAGACGGCAGACTGGTAAAGGTATGGAGTTCGGCCAGCTGTTCCACCAGATTCTCATAGTTGGACAAGTACCTAGAAAATTATATTCATAGTGGGAAGTGTCTATTTTTTTTTTTTTTGTAAATAGGAGAACAAGATGAGCTTCGACAGAAACGGCATACGTAACCCTTCCTCGAATGACGGCGGTACCTCAGTGAAATTGTACCCTTGAGAAAGATGGAACGAGGGTCTTTATTTTTTTTCCTTCTTTTTTTCTCCCCTCCCGCCGCTTCTTCTTCCGAGTCTTTCTCTTACGCTATCGAAACGAGCCACACGTGCTGTGCAAGCGTCGCAGGGAGGCGGAGGATCCTGAAGGATAGCTGGTCGCCATTGTTTCTTTATTCTTTTGTTTTGTATACGACAGTAGCGAAATGTCTAGAGCGACTTTGCGGGGTTAAAAAAAGAATTGTGAAAACGCTTGGTGAACAATATTAAAGCTAAACGAGAATATAACTGGATGTAATATAGCGAGTGGCATTTTTGAAGATTTTGTATTGGGAAGAAGGAATTTCTTGGAAGTTAGAGCAAAATGACGCTGAGGCCGAACGTATTGATGCTATTTATGATTGGCTTTGTTATGGGTAAATTAGATTGCGAATAATCGGTGGATAGAGTATGACGGATATTAACGAGGTTATTCATGATTTCTTTATCCAGGAACCGCCGTTAGCGATACCACGCGCCGAAGTTCAGCCGTGCTTCAAGTAAATAAACCACCGCAAACCGACATTCCATAAGCGTTGCTGCAATAGTTTATTTACCACGTACGTTCGACGCACGTTATAAATTATAATGATTCTCGATATATCGATATTTATGTGCGAGTTCGTGCTTACTTCACGACGTAATAACGATGTAAAATCTTTTTGATTTTATTCGAGCGACGAGGTGGATTCGAAAGATCTCAAGAGTGTAACGGCTGTTGATCATTTCTATTCTTGCGAAATTTTTTTTTTTTTAACACTTCATACCGTACCTGTTCGTTTCGATATATTAGGGAAGAATTTGACTAAACGCTACTCAATAAACACTTGCTCAAATTTATCGTACAAAGCTCTTTTGACTTGGTGGAAGATTTTAAACTGAGTTTTTAGCTGATCAGCGTCTACGTGATATACATACAATGTATAAAAGTATAGATATACTGTGTTACGGTTATTCCTTGGACTTTTTCATGATAAACAGTGCGGAAATGCAAGAGAAGATTCTGCGACTTACATAAATCTTATCAATTTGAAAGCTGCGGCTATTGGAGGACTTCTATCGTGGTAGGTCGATGGCAGTGATTCCAGTGGCGTAGGTGTAATATATATTACACGACGACCTTCTTCGGCCCAATGCATAGCGGCCTGCAGAGGAAAATCAACGGCAGTTAGAAAGTGTTACCCTGGCAGATCTCCTCCTCATCGAAGGAGGCAGCCATGAGGAAAGGAAGGAAGAAAGTGTTACCCGGGAAAGCCCAGAAGGTGGCGCTTTTGAAATTCTCCCGGTACATTGTTGGAAGGAATAATGCAAGTTGTATTTTCGAAATAAAAACATACCTCAAATATGAATGATTTGGTAAGCTCCAATGGTCCGCATAACAAAGTTGTTTTTATTTTATTTTCCATTGTAAATATGGGAATCTTTTGAGATTGAGGTTATATCTAATCTATGGGACATTCAAGTGATGTTATTTTAAAAATTACTGAAATACGATCGCGAGGAAGAATATCTATTTTAAATTATGCAAGTAACCGAGTGATTGAAATACTATAATTGTTTTAATTACACTGATCAGATTTTAAAGAATTTAGCACTGGTTTCGCGCTGATTCTTCCAATCGTTCAGCTCACAAGTCAATTGCTCTGTTCTGCCATCTTCTTACGTATCACGGAATTAGGTATAGCAGCTACGAATTAGGTAAAGTTGCGGAGAATCTCTGCCGACCAAGCTACACTTTCGTGATCACGTTCAGCAGCTCCGCTACGACAGGATATGCATTATCGACGGAGGCGATGATCATGAAATCCTACTCCCGGACGCCGCTACGATTTAGCACCATGTTTTTGGTATCGCCTAAAACCGTAGCGTTGTGCATCTTCTACTCATCTCTGTACCTGGTGGGACATTCGACTCTCTTGAGAAATAATTCTTATGACGGAATCAACACCGCTCAGCTGTTGTCAACTGTTTTTCGAATACCTTGCTACTCCGATTTGATCCGGCGTGGAGTGTGATTGTAGGAAAGGACTTTTTATTGTTGCTTTTGCAATTTTAAACTTTTTTATTGCCTTGTCTACTAGTCTCAGCAGGTAAATTGTTACTGTTTAATGTTAAGTAGAATTTTGTATGGTCTCTTAAATATTTTTAATTTATGACCGTTTTCGGTTAAAGGAGATAATGTTTTTTTATTCTCACTGTTACTTGGTTTAAATATTTTTTAGACCATAATGTTATTTTGTAAAAGGGGTATATCGGAGTTCGACTGGAATGGAGATATAGTTTTTGTTTGTTATATTTATATTCATATTTTTATTTCTTTCGTTTAGAATTTAATCTTATAAAGTATGTCGATAAAAGATTCGTGTGCATTGTATGTTTATACAAGACTGAGATCGCGTTTTCATCCTAATACGCAAAAACGCCATGTTCCAGAATATTGCCAGCATGTTAAGAACACGCTTTACGTTTGGCTGTTGTTTTGCCGGCAGTATCCTGGGGTATTTGAGGGATGGAGCTGTTTTTGACTATTTTGATAGGTGTAATGCTCCTGAGACTCATCAATACATGTATATGCTATTTTTATCACAACTGAATCACTATTATTTGGACAGTACACTGCTGAGACACAGGGTTTTATTTACAGGTTTTTAATATCTGGTTAGCAAACTCAGAGTCAGCATTATTTTAACAATGCGGACGTTTTTGATATTATTGGCATTACTGGGACTTGCGAATACTGGTATTGCGTGGCGACATTTTCTACGTGGACGAGCTAAGCATGGTAATTTGGGAGAACCGGTATTATCCAAAAAATATGAGCTTCCTAATGATCAATGGTTCGAACAATTCCTTGACCATTTTAACCCAACCGATGCTAGAACATGGCAGCAGGTACTGTAAAATATACGAATAATAATTCATACGCAGATCAGTGAAATGCAAATTATTTGCACAGAGATACTTTGTCAACTCGAGCTATTTCAAAAAAGGTGGTCCTGTATTTCTCATGATTGGAGGTGAAGGTACAGCCAGTGCAAAGTGGATGGCTGAAGGTCAATGGATTGAATATGCCAAACAATTTGGAGCTTTGTGCTTCCAACTGGAACATCGTTTCTATGGAAAAAGTCACCCAACTTCGTAAGATAGCATTTAATATTCTCTATATTTAAATTTATCTTATATTAATGCATACCATTACAAAACTGTGCTTTTCCAACAGTGATCTAAGCATTAAGAATATGGTATACTTAAGCTCAGAGCAAGCTCTTGCTGATTTGGCATACTTCATTGAGGGAATGAATAGGCTTTACCAGATTCCAGCTGGTACAAAATGGATCGCTTTCGGTGGATCATATCCAGGTTCATTAGCTGCTTGGGTGCGAGCTAAGTATCCACACTTAGTTCATGGTGCTATGTCGGCTAGTGGTCCCCTCTTAGCACAAATCGACTTCCAGCGTACGTATTTAAATAAGGATATCACAGAAAGTATCATAAGCTATAACATTTAATAATTGTAATTCGTAGAATACTATGTTATCGTGGAAAATGCTTTGAGGACACATTCAGATGCTTGCGTTAAAACTGTCGAAGCAGCGAACAACCAAATACATATAATGTTACGTCACCGCATAGGTCAAGAAGGTTTAAAAAAGAAATTCAAGTAAGGCAACAAATCATTTAATATTTCTACGTGAGTACTTGCAGTATTTCAAATTTTCATCCCATGATTTTAACAATTTTATTTAGCCTCTGCGAGCCAATCGACCCGGGTCACACAAAGACTCGAGATATAGCTAATCTGTATGAAAACTTGGCCAGTAATTTTGCCGAAGTGGTACAATACAACAAAGACAATCGCAACAGTTCAAAGACTAGTAACATTACTATCGATACAATCTGTGATATTTTAACTAATGAAACAATAGGCGTTCCTGTCGATAGACTGGCTGAAATGAGTAACTTGATAATGAAAGCAAATGGTGACAAGTGCCTGGATTACAGTTACATTAAAATGATTAAAGAATTAAGAAATGTTTCTTGGACTGATGAAGCAGCGGAAGGTGGTAAGCATACAAACTAACGTTTAAATACAAATTATAGTACAACAATATTGTTCCTGAGTGAAACAATATGTAACAATCATTTGTAGGGCGCCAATGGATGTATCAGACCTGCACAGAGTTTGGATTCTTTCAAACTTCAACAGCTCGGCCCAATTTATTTAGCGAAACATTCCCTGTAGATTTTTTCATTCAACAGTGCATAGACATTTTTGGACCAAGGTAAGTTTAACAATCTGTCTATAAAGAAATAGCTTTGTAAAATCTTTTTGTCAACATTAACAATTGCCCTTCCAGATATAATATCGATCTCCTAGAGGCTGCGGTTGAACGTACCAATACTCTTTATGGAGCTCTTCAGCTGGACGTAAGCAACGTAGTCTTCGTTCATGGATCTATCGATCCTTGGCACGCTCTAGGAATGATAAATTCGACCAACCCTCGAGCACCATCTATTTACATAAATGGTAATTTGAATAAATGGTAATTCTTGACAATTTGTATTAACATTAACTTATTCATATTCAGGTACTGCTCACTGTGCCAACATGTATCCTCCATCGAAGAAAGATCCACCACAATTAACACAAGCTCGTGAAGAGGTTGGGCGACTGATAGGCGAATGGCTTAAAAATTCTTTGTAAGCTTTTTGCGGGATAATAGAAATTAAGAAGCAAATGAAACCAAATCTCGAAGAATATTGCGCTTAGATTTAAATTAGAATATATGCAGGATCTCATGTTCCTTTTATGAGTTAAATAATATTTCATGTTTCCTATACGGCTTTTCCTATACTTATTTTTATTACATGCTAATGTTTAATAAACTGTTGTGACCCTGGAAAACTTTAATTTACTCATCAATGTTTTACTACTGTGTAATCAAGGGTATATTGTTTTTACATAAATACACGTGTGTGATTACATAAATATCTTTATTCTAATTAATACGTACATTATAATTAATAAAACTAACGGTATATATAACAATCCTCCTTGACCACACACGCACGTCTCACGCAGTAGAGCATGCTACGCGCAACTAATGGATATACAAGATCATATATTCAGGTAAAATTGCCCGAGATGGCACTACCATAATTTACCTTGAATATTGGATTGAGAATAAATACGAATAAAAAGAGTCGTTATGAATAACGTCATTCAGTCAGTTAATAAAAAAAATATATTCATTGTCTGAAGAGTCACATACTCGTATAGATCTAATTGGGTAGGATCCCGTAAAGAACATTAATATTTATCACAAAATAAATTTCAACTGCCCAAAAGTAATCCAGAGTAACAATGAATATAGTCAAATTTCTCGATTCAAACTAGATTTCCAATTCGATCAAATAATCCCACCCAATATCTTCATCGAACCGCGATTATCCGTGTCAAATTATTTATATGTATATCATAAGCATTTTCGTTCCTTTTTTGTTTCACCTGAATGGGTAACATCGGCCTTCCCTTAATATATAATTGATTGAAAATATCGCTCTCTTATCTACCCTTATCAGCTTCGTCAAGGCGAGGCCAAGGTGCCCATAACAGATTCCATCATCATTAATTAAATCGTTGTAATTAAAGAGTGTACGAAAACCTTGTTTATTTAAACGAAAGAAAAGAATATAGCTCACGATGACCTAATGCATGTCTATTCCTAACTTAAGAAAATACATTGAAAACATTTAACGTTCGTTGTATATATTACTCTTTTTGCTTTGCTATTGCTTTTTTGGCATGTCATCTGACCAGCTCTCAGCCGCTTCTCTGCACTAGCAAGGAATCAGTAATGGAATTTAGATATTCAGAACTTTTACCTGACACATATTTACATAGAAGTTAACGAATTGTTTAGCATTAAAAATCGATCACAAAAATGATCATCAAAACGTAGGCCGATCCCTTGCTGATCTAAAGTATAATAAATCATTGGCCACGATGCCTGAATCGCAAGAGAAACACGTGCAAGAAAGTGAGCCCAACATTTCCGTACAGATAAATTTTAGTCTCGTTGCCCATGGAATTGATAATTTAAAAAACCCCACGGCAATCTTTCTAGAATCCATATGAAAACAGGATACTATTTCGGAGATGAGAATCTTGTTGGTTGTATATGGTGTCTTCAGTATCTGTGATGGGGCTGAGATTGTCTCCAATCCGAGCTGGTATTACCGTGATGATGATGATGATGATGATGATGACGTTTCTTGTCCGCTACACTAGCATGCTTGCCTGATGGGTAGGCAGCTACGTCGCTAACAACAAGTTCCGATTCATCACGTTCTGTATTGTTTCCGCGATAGTTCTCCCGGTATCCAGGTTCATCCAGAGTCTCTTTACGACGGAGAGGACTATGATTTGTTTTAGGTCCAGCTGTCTCGTGTAAATTCTCCCATGCTTGACGATAGTAACGGTTCAGTCCACCTCGACTCTCCGAGGAGCTGCTGTCGAAGCTGGCCACTGTGTTGCAGTCTGGGGATGCTCGGTGACGATAATGCTTACTGCTTCTACCGCGATTCCTGAAAGAACAATTGTCTTCGTCAAAGTATTGAAAATCGCCTGATGTTGATTCAATAACCATCACAAGAGTATAACTAATGCAAAGTTCATGTCTATTGTTTACAACTATGAGGAACCATCAGGAGGAGACAATTTTAAGGTTACGTGATAAAACCATCACCTTCTATCCACGGGCAAAATGCTTCAACTTCAAAATACCAGAGTGCGAATCTGTGATGAAATACAATTAACAAATAGTGCATAAAGTACAGGATAGTGATGAATGAGAAACGGTGAAAGCGTGTAAAAAGAGAAAAAGCATCGGTGCAGCATCGAATTGGTTAAAGAGCTACGCTAGGTGCTTCGTAGAATCCTGGAAGTCGAAGCGCGTTTACCTTGACTAGTATCACTCGTGAGGTGGTTGGTGGTGGTGGTGGTGGTGGTGGTTGATGTTGTGGTGAGATCGGTGGTTGCGGGGATGGGGCGAATTTAGATTTTTATAAGGATGGGTTCGAGAAGTAGCCGGCACGATGGGCCGCCGAGAGGCTGAAGGAGTACGGGTGGTCGCTGCCGCGACGTCCCGTGAGGTCTCGGCGCCCCAGGTGCTGGTCAGGGAAGGGCAGTGCGAGAAGAGTATACCAACGCGAGGGCATACCCATGTCAGTCCTACCGAGGCCACCGTTTCCGCCACCCCCCAACGCACCAACCCCACCAAGCCCCCTGCGACGCCTTCCTCGGACGCTGTCGCTGCCGCTACCACCACATCGCAAAAGGAGCCAACGTTAGTTTCCGTTTGATTATCCTTTTCACTTTCTTTTTCCTTTCTTTGCTATCTTTTTCTTTCTCTTTTTTTTCTAATACTCGGGAGCCTAGATTAAATTACATCTAGAGTAGCATCGACGCTATCCCGATGACACGAGATGATCTTATTTATATCAGTAAGGATGCTCCTCGGGTAGCGGAAGGTAAGATAGTACACGGGATTACCAAAGTGGAATTAGTTTGAATAAATAAGCGATACAGTAGATATGCACACGTGGACAAGGAGCAGACATACATATAATGAAAGCGCGAATGAACTCACGAGGAGCAAGATCGTGATACTGAAATTGTATACAAAATCAAAAAGATCAAGAACATGAGGTCTTACCTGCGTATAAGGATAACAACAGTCGTGATCACTGCAGCCAGGAAGACAAATCCTCCAAAGACACCAAGTGCGATAACTGCTCCCAGGTTCAGTTTGGCTTGATGAGTATTAGCAGGCTGATCAGCGCTGTCTACTCTGAACGGACCGGAAGGTTCTGGTACACCAGCTGCAAGTTCTGCTTGAGCGTTATCAACGCCACTTCCGGATATCTCATTGTCCTGAGGATGGTCGCTACCCTCGTCATTCAAAACCGATGATGGTTTTTGTAACCCAACAGTTGGTCTTCTTGCAGTGGTCTCCTTCACTGTAGCCGGAAGTTCCGGGCCGCCAATAACTCTACGAGTAGGTATAAAACTAGCTGTACTTGTTGCAGGAGCTACGGTAGTAGTCCTGGGTCTAGTAGGAATCAATGGTCGACCCCGAGTGGTGGATGGTCGAACAGTTGCTCTAGAGGGGATGATGACGGTCGTCCGGGGTTCTTCTGAAATGGCAATAAATGATATGGTTGTGGGAAAACATTATTTACATTTATGTTCTTTGAGTGTATCTTGTTCTAGTTACCTGCACAAGCAGGTGCTGCATGGTCGTACAATCCAGTTGTTAAACAAAGTATCTGCCTGCTACCAACAAGCTTGTATCCCTTTTCACAAGTGTAAGTAACAATACTGCCAACAAGTAGACTTCTGTTATTACTAGCTGTATTTTTTTCTGCATCAATTTCTTCCACCTCGATAGAACTGTGTGGTACAGCTGTTGGAGCCTCGCAACGGATCGGTTCGCAACGGGGTGGAGGACCGTTCCAACGTTCGTCAATATCGCAAGTAAGTCGAGCTCGGCCTGATAACGATAAGCGCATATTATCATTATATACAATTACTTATCCAGTGTCTATAGAATTTCCTGGATAATTAAAGTCGAACCTGTCATTTCGTATCCATCTTCGCAAGAGTATAGTACTTGACTCAAGTAGCTTACAGTGTTGTTTATCAGAGTGTACTCTCCGTGCTTTATACTTGCTGGATAACCACATTCTATATCTGTGTAATACAATTTTTTTATTTAATCATTGCGTCACAAGGTACGTATATACATACGTGTTCAAGGAATCTTATATATTTCTTACTTTTGCAAACAGGTGGGAATTCATTGTAGAATCCAGTATCCAAACAAGTTCTACTCGCAGGACCAATGAGTAAACTGCCAGCATTGCAGCTGTACTCTACAGTTGCTCCAACTTCGTAACTTCCACTGGAATTTCTGTCCGACGGAATTGCTACAACCATTGTAGAATTCGGTGGCTGTTCCGGACGTCCGCAAGCTCTCGGTTCTGTGATCGAAGAATTAAAAATAGATTGTCCTTGTAGAACTAAATGAAAGCAATAAAAGAAATTAATTGAAGCTGTACTAACGATGTTGGCAGATATAATTAAGACGTGCAGAACATGGTGTATTGGACCAAAGCCATCCACGACTTCCGTCATATCTAGCACAGTCTTCCTCCGATCCCTGAGGGAGGCTCCAGAAAGAAACGGAAACTTCTTCTCCACTTCCGGTCCATCTCCATACAGTTCTGTCCTTTTGATCTCTCACAGCACCCATCCAATATTGACTCGAGGTATCGCTCCTGTAATTCGTTGCAATTAATATCAATAGATAATTTTTATATTTTATAATAAACAATCCACAAGTCATTTATTATTTACATTACGAGAGGACTGTTACGGAACTGCATTCCATGAACGATAAGAAATTATTTCTTATCTTTACATTTCTAAAGTAAACGTATTATGTTTAATTGACCACATGTCATGAGCTTGCTCGCCAAGCGGCAAATCACGCATCTAATGACGATAGTGGCGATAATAATTTCGAAATACTTTTGATATGTGGAAAATTAACTCCGACATGGATCTTATACTAAGGAGAATCCAATCTACCGGAACAATAGATATCTAACCTGTGACGTCTCCATAATTCCCAGGAGATGAATCCTTGCAGTGCAGGATTACTCTCATCCACAAGAGTTCCACCACGCGCACGGCAGGACGCCAAGGCGTCCCTGAAGTTGAGTGGCTGTCTATTATAGAAAACGTAACATTTTCCATTGTAGGTTGCCGTGGAGCCCGGAGGCTGATCTCTGAATTGTGGACACCGTTCGATGGGTAGTGCCTAGATTTTAGAAAACAGCAATTACCATTGTCATCCATTATCATCCATATACAGAAGATACACCAGCCTCTACTCACCTGATCGGTATAAACGAAAGCTTCGCACAAGGATAATTGCACAGGAATGGGCGCCTGCGTAGCGGATTCAAGATGGACAGAGACAAATGCTCCAGGCATCGGAGGATTGCAAGGTAAAAATAACGGCTGTCCTTCTTCCAGTGAGCCGGTGAATCGATTGCAAATAGGATTCGTTCCAAGATCCGGTCTATTATTACCAACCCGAACAACTATGGTGCCAGGAATGCCTTTGCCTAAAGGCAACAAGAAAAAATTTGTTAGAAGAACCCGTGATGGGAGTGTCTTTCTCGACGTTATTTGCAGGAGAGAATATAATTGTACGATATAAGAAAAGAATAAAACAGCAATAAAATAATTGAGCATCGTTACTCCTGGACTTGGAGAAAGATGAAAATCTAATGCTCGCTACCAGCCTAGTGAAACGCCGTGTTAATCGGACAAGACAGAAGGAAATAAATTTCAATATTATTTGTGCAAGTAACCTGGTTTCACGGCGATGCGAGAATTAATGTCCTACCACTGGGTCTAATGCGTCTGGGTAATAAAATTCTAGCTCTACATTTCATTCAGAACTTTTACTTCGAATTGCTAGTGTTCTAAAAGCTATTAATTAATGTACCTAATTAGCACTTTTTCGAATGATCAATTATGGATGGTATAAAAATTTCTTAAACTTTATAATTTTACAAACCCAGCACACTAACGCCCCATCATCATTTTCCTTGATTCCTGATGGAACCCGAATCATCCAACTGTACGATAAAGATGACTGAATTCAAAGGAGCTTTCACTTGCGGTTCAGATCATGACTACGTCCTGGTCGACTTCTAGACGATTCCCTGACTAGATAATATCATCCTGAGCAAGCTGGGCCTGAGTAGCATTAGACTCCTGACCCAGTAACTATCCCAACTGTGACCATACAGAGCCATCACTTTGTCCATCGTGAGGATTCCAATTATAGGCTTTCCTCGCTTTGTCTCCATAATCATCTCCCAACTAACTATTAACGTCGCTTTGAAAATACAGAAAAAAATAGAAACGAAAACAACGAGAGCTTACAACCAAGACTTTCTTAGTCCCAGTATTTATCGCAACCTCGCATTACGCAATTTTTGCAATTCAGATACGCGTACTGCATCGCAAATCGCACCTGAACTAGCCACGCATTTTAAGCATTGTCTTCTTGAGCTTTTCAACAGTCAAGATCAATTCTATCCAGGACAATTCCACTCGTACAGGATACGTGGTACTGAGCCGTAACTAAGCAGCTACCTTAACGACCCTTATCCACGTTATATTCCTCCTGGATAATTCCCAGGTCGAAATCGCTGAATCTGTTTACACGCATCGCGAACTTTAGATTATCTTCAGTCTGCATTTGCATAATGGACAAGAGCAGCGACGTCAGTTTACCGAAGGAGTCAACAAGCCGCAACGAACGAGTCTCCCTCTGGATAGGTACCAGTAAAAATCATTGAGTTCAAGTGAAATCAAAGCAGACGCCACGGGGTGACCGTATATATACAATAAAAACAGATCACGTTTCTTAAGATCGAATCGAAAATGACTGTATACCTTATAGAATGATTTAGTAGATTTTCTAAACAATCGAAAGTAAAGAAGACTCTCACTTTCGTTCACAAGAGTTTCTAAAAGATCTTGCATGCGAGCCGACGCTCGGACGCCCCGGGCGTTGCTCGATTTATTATGACTTTATGAAATTTCATGGCTCGTTTCCAACGAGCGATACCTTAACAATATATTCGCATTATACACCTTATAAGTATAATCCATCAAATTGCCATCGATTTGCTTTAACTATGGAAAGCGAAGTAGACGAGATAAGAAATTTTTTAAACTCCTCCAATGATTCAGGTCGATCGTCCCGGTAGTAATGCTTAGTGGAGCATTTTATTCGCGGGAACCGCGAGCGTCCACTGTCTTTTCTTCAAAGATGAAAGTGCCAGACGCCATTTCGCATCGATCTATTAATTTCTGTCTGATCCATATTTTAATCCGGTAAAATTGTTACTGGCACATAATAACTTTCCTACTTACCACAACATGGTTTCCCAAAGTCCAGTCGTACCAGCTGTACCATGTATGGTTCCAGGAGATTGACGTACCACCAGGGTCGTGGCTCTGCTGTCGTTAGCGTACAAGTTTGTGGCGTGTAAAGTTGTCCGCTGCTTCCATCTACGGCCCTTTGTGGTATTCCACCTTCTGCGCTGCTTGATTGCATCGGTGCTTTACCACCGGCTACGTTGAGAACTACAATTCAGAAAGAACAGACGCCATTAATCCTTACGCGCACACAGTTCGATGATTTGACGATTTTTGTCCGAATCAAGAATTTTTGACAGTTATACTTTAACGTCCGCGACGTGATAAACTGATGGATCTTAAATCGGTCAGCATTCGCACAGGTCACAGATGAATTCACATTGATACGCGCAGAGACTTTTGTCAAAATAAGAAAAGAAATTGAGGAAAAAATCGAGGAAGAAACGTTCAAAGAAATTTATCCCATGCAGGAGTGCATTCATGGAGAAGTTGGCGGCCTTGCGGTAGTTTTACTGTACCGTAACGCCGGTATTTTATCGACTACGTTCCTGCAACGGACTGCTATGCCGTCGACGTGCATTCTGCACTGAGGTAGTTATACTTAGGCTAATCTCATGCGGTAGGTTAAGATACGATATCGTGAAGCGAAGATGGTTCACAATGGTCCACAGGACAATAGTTGACAGCCTCATACACCGTATAGGAGTAAGTACGATATCATAAATGAAATTGATATTCAAATTACAAAAATGACAGACTCCGACCACTATACACAAAGAGAATAGGCAGTAGGCATGTCCTATAAAATAGATAATAGATGCGTTCACGACCCAAACCTACATTTCTCAATTGTACGTATATGCCAAGCACGTTTTCCCACAAACTCGATGCGTGCCTACCTCATGACTTACAGTTATAATCTACGTACGATTATCACGTAGATTTAGTATTCTTTATGCTTTTTCGACGCTCTATTTGCCTTCCTAGACTGCGGTCGCTCCAGATCCTCGCTCTATCGGATGGCTATGAATTAATTGAAGAAAATCGATCGTTCGCCGAATAACGGACTACGGCATTATACCGAGTGAGTATTCTTCAAGTTATTCAATAAACAATATTTACATATAATCAAACGAAACATTTGACATTTATTGACGTCATAGTTTTCCCTTATCGTTCTCCACCATTCCGTATTTAGCATCAAGACCAATTGAGCATACTAATTTTTTAATTACCATCATCCTATGTTCGTAATTGCAATAACTATGATAATGAGAGTCGTAAAGAGAATAGAAATTATATTCATTCCGGTTGAATAACAGTATATGCTTATACTACCAGGCTACCGAACAGTACTAATAAAGGATAAAGGAGGAAGTTACCTATCCGCTTCCTTGGTCAAAAGAGCAATTTCATCTTTACCAACAAAACACGTCTCTTTGATAACAGGTTTTTCTTCTAAAAAACACATATTTCTCATTTTGCCCATTTACAGCGCACTGTAGTAACCACCGCATGCGATAAATAGTTTTATTATGTTAATAAGAGTATACAGTATTCTTCCTTAGAAGCACGCGCCACACTCTACATATATGTTTCTCAATATACCAGTATCATACTTACACATTATAGCGAAGTGTGAAATTCTCTTGAGGTCAGGTCAAGCAACGAGGAATGCGTATGTAATTTATGCACTGGTTAGGTCGACTCTATTGACTAGATCCAGTCTGATAATATATTATACAATTTTATTGACTATGATTAATCGATGACTGTCGTGGCATCAGACAGCTGACAGTAACCACCACGTATGGTTTCTATCTTTAAATAAAAGAACAGCTGTTCGTGAGAATCAAGTTCATGCACAGGTGCGTAAGTGGTACCAGGCTTGGCGAACATAGAAGACATCGATGCTTGGTTAGAGCAGTTCGAATTCCGACTCCACCCTTGAATACGTACATGTATATACATATATAGCAATGATATATATTGCATTGCCTATATTAGATTTTTTTAGAATATTTCTTCTATGCCGTCGGCCACGCTCCAGTGGTTGGCCTACAGGAGTCTGTAGATATAACGGGTTTCTTGAACGAGTATCCGAATGTAGAATTTTGCCGGTTCATTAATGGCTTTGATGACGTCACGGAATAGTCACTTTGCAATAATGTAATATTTGCAAATTTTATGCATATTAAATTTATATATATGCCACATTAAATTCCTTGTCCAATCGGTCAGATACCCCATGTACTATATAGGTACGTCGATTACTATTTCCGCGTAGTAATACCTCTGGTTATCAGTCACGGTTTATGACAACGCGTTTTACTGCGATTAAAATGCACGTCTTCTGTAAAATGCAACACCTGGTTTGAAGTGCACGTTGCGCCACGTGTGGTTGAATAGTCTGTATTCATGAGGTGGAACGTGTTTTTCTGTCCTATGGTTTTGCCAAGGGTATCATTAGATGCGTTAGAACGGACCACTAAGAGTAAGTGGAGGCGCATGGTATTGGGAGAGAAAAAATGTGGCATGGTAATAAAAAGGAAACTTTCTCACTGTCTCGCAGCAGCAAAATGAAATTGAATTAATATTATTTTTTTTCTTACAGATTCTATACTCTACTGGTCCGAAGTATTTCCACTATTCTTGCGCTCTGTTTCTTTCATGCGGGATACCGATTGTGTCGCGCTCTAAACCCTGAAGAGACAGTTCTTTTGACCAGCGAACCGCGTCCACTTCGTGTGCCCACGATACTTGCTGACCCACTTCCGTCATCGGAGCGTCACTTCGCACTGGGACAGGTTTATCATACATAAGTCTCGTTGAACCCATTGGGCCCCCCAAGGTAATTCACCTGTCGAACGACCTGACGCTTCTGACTTTCCAAAATAATTTTTACCAAGGTTTTTGCAAATATCTGATCCACTGTGAATATGCGATATTGATAAGTGAATAGTCCATAATCTTTATAGAATAATAGAGAAAACGTTCTGACTAATTGGCCTTACTTGCAGGCATTCAGTATTTCTATAGTCAATTTATAAAAAGTTTCCTTTATCATGTAAACCGTATACTCTTGTCTGTACAGTATTGAAAGAAACAAAAGAGACTGGGTCAGGACCACTATTCGCGGCTCGTTGATCGAGTTACCAACAAGAGGGAACTTAAGTTTCTTTCAGCATTGATTGCAACACTGATTTCGGTAAGTCAATGGAGTGTAACGAGTTGTCAAAACCTCCATTATTCCTCGTACAAGCACAAAGCATTCACAGTGCCTTAATAGAGGTTGAAAGAATCAACAAAATCCTTAGTATAATTTTTTTCTTTTTTTTTTTCCTCAGAAAGACCCGTTCCGGTAATCTCAACCATCGCATGGTCACTGATAGATAAAAAAATACATTCCCGCCACGAAATCCTGGAAGAATTTCAGGAATTCAACCCTCGGGACACTTTGAGCAAGTTCCAAAGATACGAGAGAGCCTTGTTGCTCCTACAGTAAACGCCAACACTTTCGAAATCACCGCCAGCGCCCAAAATGGAGAAGCATGAAGCTTGAGGATGACCCGATTCCGGGTGTCCTTGACCGAGCAGTCTGAAGATAGTTAGAAATGCCAGTAGTCAGTGGGGGTACTCTCCGTTAACTCTGAACCTGTTACCGCCTAAGAACGCCTCAGGCCCAACGAGTCTCATATACGCGCATTCCTTGCAGCCATTACGTGCGCCAAGGACCCGGAGGATCCACAGAGAATCTAAATCCATCAAAGGATTCCGACAGTCATGTGACATCGTATAAATTCACCAGTCTGTTATCCTAAATAATCAAACAATAACATCAATCCACCAAGGATAAGTGTTCTAACGAGCTGATGCATATCTGAAGACATTAAAAAAATCGACAACTCACCACAAAACGGTATGCCTTCCGGAGTCCATGAACCGTCATACTGACACTGTCTCCTGGCAGGACCAAGAAGCTCGAATCCTCTGTCACAGTAATAAGTAGCAACAGCGCCTTCCGGAAACGACGGGTCCTTCAGCAATGCCTCTTCTTCGTCTATGATATCCTCCAAACCGGGAATAGTGAAGCGTACGATGCTGTGAGCAGGTGCACCAGGGTAACCGCATCTCGTGGCTCTACTTCCTGTAATATGATAACCCATCGTCAATAACAATAATTATAACGCGTCCAAAATGGCGCCTGTCATACCAATATTGCTCTGCCTGTAGCACAATCGTACACGCGTGATTGTATTATTATTTCTCATTTACTATATACCATTAGTGTACTAACAGCTACGACCGACACACCAAGTGTCGGTCATTGCCATCTCGTTGGCAACTTTCACGATTGCTTTGGTACCTGCTAAATCAGTAACCAGACCTCGAGTCTTCGTGCCTCGAGACGATAGGGATCTTCTCACTGTCAGCTATGCTATATCTATATATGTATATCTCTTTAGAATCGTATTTCTACACAACAGCTTCTGTACTGATTATCAAACGCCTGTCTACAGGATGTATTACTCAGTCGGTAAAGTAGATAGCATTATCGACCATCGAAGTCTTCAAGATGCGCAAAGCGCACCGAACGACAATAGGATTCCGTATCCATTGGGCAAGCATTGAAATATCCGAATTGCTCAACTACAATAGTTAGAACCATGAGCACGATTCGTTTTGTAAAAAAAAAAGGGGAGTGTCGTCCGTTGCAAAGACCTATTGCAAATTCTTGAGTCGTCGAGTAACACAAGTAACGACTCCTGATTGTAACGTGAAGACGTGACGGAAGTGATAACGCAAGTCCCACCATGATATCCTGAACGCGTAACACAATCACTTAGGAAGTAATCAGCCATGCTGTCGGTGTACAAACATTGCAAGGAAGTAAACTCGAGTGACCCCATAAAATTTCACTCGTTGCATGACTGTTTTAATTTTTTTTTCAAAATTCCAAAAAGTCAACTTTCTAACGCCATTGACATTCCCCGCATGCTGATCCGATGCAACTATTGTTATTCCGCTAATAGGCTTTCTCAGGATGTCTTTCTAAGGACTGTTGCGTGTTATGGTACCAAACTATTTTTAGTGTCATAGCTATTGCGTTCCGATACCGATTTACTGTTCGGAACCAGTCCGAAGGATTTTGTTTTTGGTCGTGGGTGGTTAAATGAAAAATAGGTCAAGCCTCGTTCTTCTTGCGATTCCTCTATGCTGCACGGTATAGTGACTCACAGCTCGTGCCACTTTTCGATACGGGTATATTTGTACGTCAAACCGTGAACCAGGCAGATGCTTACTTGTTGAGAATTTAATTCTCTGAAAATAAATTATGCGCATCTTTCTTGTCAGTCTGGCATCTGCTATTGTTATCGTGGAGTATGTACTTCTGCTATCTCTTGGTACCAATTCATGTCGTATAGGCGCAACAAGTAGGAATGACTTAACGTAGACATGCACTTTTGGAGAATTTAACATTGTTTATACGTAATTGCGCAATAGTTAAGTGCATTGCTCGTACAGGTACAACGAGATATTGTATATAGGTCGATGACGTAAAAATTAACTAGCACGTCTCTAATGCGATTAATTAAGCCGCAGCCAATTTTAGAATTACAAAATTGGTTTCTGGTATTTGACTAAGAAATCGAACCAAATTTCCGGTCTCTTTCTACATTCTCTCAGTCAAGCGTTCAGCCTCCTTTTGAGAAATGACATTTATTGTACGCTTACTTCATAGAGTACTCATCCGTTCCATTCTTTCTTATGTGTGCTCTGCTCCTAATGTTAAATTCGAATATTTTTAGGTATTGGGCCCTATATGGCGTTTCTGATGCTTATCGACAGCAATAGAGTAATAGCGCCCTGCGGCTGAACGAATAACGGTCCCCGATATTCAATTAACATATTTATAACGCATTCGCACTTGGGACCAAAACCAACAATATATACACATATATATACACACATACATGTATATCTCAGAGACAGGTGTAACGTGCGAATATCAAATTGGGCCTTGTCTGAATTCATTGTGGGTATTATAAGAATACCTGCACGTGTCTAAATACGATAATCATTCAGCTATGGAAATAAGAAACGATGATAGCATAGTGTCATTGATCTTCTCTGAGATTTTTATCTTTCTATAATGTCATACCAAGTGCTTGCAGGAATACAATTTACATATTTAGATCCGATATTAGAAATAAGTCCTACTTTTTTTTAGAACACCCTATACAGACCTCGGTTCTTTACATCCGTATAATGTAGGTTGCCAGCCCGCATCATCGTAATGGTTAAGCCGCAAACCGGGGCAGAACTGCGCCGAGGTCTGATTCGGAAAGTGCTTTATTGTGCCTGGCGCGATCATCAACGTACTTAACCACGTGGATCGTAAGCCCAGAAGATCGATTATCGCTCTGTAAGGACACAATTAGTCATAGATCCACGAGCCCGTGTATGGCGATAAAAAAAATTTCTATTTCGATTAAAAGATGAATACCAAATTCGATATCCATTATCGAGCCAAGGAAAGGTAATTAGGGTTAGTCTTTCTAATCTGTTAGTGAAAAGTTACTGGATTTATGTGGAACAGTAAAATAGGTAGATATATCCGTGAAAAGGGTGAAAGTTATTTTTCGAACTAACATGGACGCCATAAGAAATATTTTCTGACTATCTTTTGCTAATATATAGAGACTTTCCAAATGTACCAGAAACCATTTTTGTATGGGTTTAAATATATACTCTGTCGATAAGTGGAATTATCTCAGAGGGAGAGAGAAAACCAGGACAGATAGGCGCGATGGCGAGGATGAAGAAGGACAAGATACCAAATGGTGATACCAAAAGCAAGGGCGGCGCTGATGTCTTCCTTATGGCGAACGTACCTCCCGTTACTTCATGGAATCGTGGGAAATTGGGAACCTCTGCTGACTAATTAGAAACGCCAACCTTTGTCTTGGGGTTTCGCGACGACGCCATAGGTACAGCCACTATACTTTTACAAGGTGGTACACGTTCTCGATATTACCTGGACGATAATCACTACTGGTGCTACCAGTTTCCTGACTTGCAACTAGCTTCATTCCAGATGGTTAGTAGGTCGAAGGTACTTGCAGTAGGTACCAGAATGCATTTCGAGTCCGTGTATTGGATGGGTTAGAAATACTTGGTGTACTGGTATTCTTGTGGGAATACCATTTTTTTCTTTTTTAAATCTATGTAGGACACTCTAAACCGGTTTCATTAAATTCTTTTTTTTGTTTTACATACACGTGCGGAACGAATTGACATTTGCGATGATGTGTTTGATAATTTGAAAGATCGTATATCGTTTGTTATTTTTTAACGCGTCGTCGTCTTCTGAAAATTAATCGATACCGTAGGATGGATTACAGATAATATTGATAGTTAAACGCGTATAGATCGCAACGGTAACTCGACTCTATGTTAAATTAGGTTCTCCAATTAGCCGTGAATGGGAAAAGCGCTGTCGCTATTCCGAGCGCTTCTGCATCGGATGAAAGTAGGAAAGTCGTATTCCGTACTTGCAAAAGTCACACGTAGATATGCATTATGTACGCCGATAGAAATATTTTTTTGAAATTAATCATGCTCCTGAGATTCTGGTATTATTCAGTAAAATGAAGCATTTTTTTCGCACGGGTGAAATCGAGCTTCTTTTCTATCCTGATATCTATAATACTCGAAAGCCATCCGTATTATAATAAAATATAAAATATAATCAATTATACAGTCAGAAATTCCGATCACTATCGTCCTAAGTAGTCTGAGACTTTCCAATATCCTCTAGCAGTTACTTACGGTATGTATGTCAAATTTTCTTTTCTGACCTCAGCTTACCCCATACAAATAATTTTAAAAGTTAGACAGACTATGTATGTATTACTTCATTTCAATTAATAAAAAATATACCTTGTGCCGTAAGTCCAAATAGGACCAAACCAAGAAGAATCCGTATCAGTTCCATCTTCTTGATCCTAAACCTCCAAATGTTCACGGTCTGCGATCCTCCCTCGAGGTTTTTTTGGATGTAGTGTTTTCAGCTGTTCACAGTGTATACGAGTAATTCCAATGAACCACGTTTAAAGGCACAGTCCAGTTGCAATTTAATATATTCACAGTACAGATACACTTAGCCGCGCGGCATAATTTCAATTGTCTAATACAAGCTTAACCTAAAAGACAATCTTTCTGACGAAGCCGTTATGTATCAAACGGATAGTTCGTAATCGTACGCGTACCGAAGTACCGATCGACAGTGGTGGATCTTGAAGACTGAAGTGCTTCGCTGTGGCAGGAAGTCATCCAGGTGTTGTACGTTCTCGTACCTACTCACTCCCCACCTGTGATGTCTGCCACCACTCTCCAGTTACCGGTGTGCCGGTTGCAAGGAACGAGGCTGACTTTGTGACTGACTATCGTCCTCTGCCTACGAACCTTGGAATCCAGGCCACACTGTTCTGCCACCTCTGAACCTCCCCCTACACGTTTTCGTTTCATGACTTTTCTAGATTTTTTATAATAATATTATCGATCGTCACGTAACAATAATCACACATCATCACTTTAATTGCTAATCGGTATCGCGGTCGATCCCTGATATCCTGACGGCTACCGAGTAAATACGAACTGACGGGTCATAGGTTATGTTCTACCTAGAGTACGTTCCGAAATTCACTGCCAGTATCTAACAGTATCCTGACGTCTCTGTTTACCTGTATGCAATAGAACGAGACGCAATCATTCTCCGCAGTATTCACAGTGAATTTCAAAGTTTACCCATAGACGGTATTCCCAACGTAAACTAAATAGGCATGGATCATGCAGCAAGGCGGGAATCAAACAGACAGGAAACTCTGTCTACCTACGACGATCAGCCAACCGCGACACCCTAAACCGGATCAGGCAACCCTCACAGCAAACTTCCTTATTCGAGTTAATCGCGACTGTACCTACGTAGAAGGAAAACGTAATTGTTCACAGAAATAAAGTTTGTAAAAGAATATTGATTAATGCGTGATAAAATACAATGGTGCACAGACTATAAAAAAATGTCGATTGTTTACTCACAAGGTATAAATTAATCCAGTGAAAGATCAGAACTTTATAAAAGTTTTTTTTAAATCAATAAAAATGTCGATCTGTCCCAACCGTAACGATTGTTCGTAACTTTTGAAACTGCCACCAGAGTCAAGAGATACTCCATTGTTTTCGTAGATAGGGCCAGCAAAGTAGTACACCAATCTTTTCTGTCCGATGTAAGACTGTTAATTGGCTTCTCGATTAACGAGCCAATTACCAGCTTGAGTTACATTACACTTTGCGTTACCACCTGCGGTTACGATTCTCGTTCAATCATTTAAATCGATCGAACGGGTATCGACCGCAGCGCACGTGGCTCGAGCCAATACTCGTTCCTATAAGATGCGCCATATTAATTGCATTGAGTTTTCATGGTGTCTCTCGAGCCAATTAAACATCGACCATCAATTGCACACGGGCAAGAGTAGTACAAGTATTTTTAAAAAACCACTCAGACCATATATTCGTCTTTATTTGAATGAAGAGCCAACGTACGTATTTCGTTAGTCCAAACGAAAATTCTTTCCGACGAAAGTTAGCGGTGTCATACGAGTTAAGTTACTTGTTAGTAACGCCGGCTTCCTGACCCACATACCTCGAACGACGTACAATATAATCCGTAACTATACGTATATTCGTGCACGTATGTATTATAGGTACATATGTGAATCGACGTGGAAGATCGGGACCTCATTCACGTTCCCAACGATTCTCGTATGGCACATGTGTGTATCGTGTACATGTCCACGTGGGAATTGTTATCAGTGATTTCATGTGTCATTTATAATTGGATACTGGGAGGATCGAACGAAGGGAAGAACGTTGGATCACACATGAGGAGCGTGATGGTAATGTTAATTTGTTAATTGGCATCTTTCATAATTTATAAATCTTTCTCGTGTTTCTTGTAAGAAAAAATGTAGATAGGTCATCGATGACAGTAGCATATGGTACATGGTAAAAGATATTCATGATGCTTAATGCCATCATTATTTGATGATAATGATACTTTACAAATGCTACAAGGTCAACGATCTTATCTTGTCTAACCCAATAGTCCGTTTCCGTTAGTTGGCGACGATTTTATCGGTAGCATTAGGCTGCTTTACATGCGATCTACAGTACTTACCGGCTGACCTAATGTCCTCGAATATTTTCGACGTCGCATTCGCACCAATTTCGTGTCCTGCATTGCTGTGAATTATTAATGTGTTCTTTTGTAATTTTCACGCTGTATAGAACGAATGATAATGATTTTTGTGCTGTTAAACAAATAAAATATCATTAGATTTTACGAAAGAGTGAAAAGGAGAGCGACCTCTTGTCAAAGCTGAAGGTCAGTTAGTTATTCAGGAACTATAGAGAATTCTGTCGAGATTCCATAATACGAATTTTACTAAATGGTCGTAATTCATGTTTTAATTAACTAAATTCCACTGGATAATTAAAAGAAACAATTCATGCTCGCTGTTTTACTCGTATTACATTACGTTCTCAGGTCGTGGGACACGCTATTTTTTTTCACACTTATTGTTGGACCTAATTTCTTTTTATTTTTTTGTCTTATGATATTAGCATCTTGAACAAGGCGTGATTCCGCAAGGTGGTCTCAAGAATATAATGAATAGCAGAAACGACTGTGACTTCATTGATTTCACGGGACTCGAGGACAATTTGTTACTCGTTATTCCATTAAGAGGAGCAAGGAACTGTTCAAATCTCGCGGGCAATTTGACAATTGTGGTACGTAGTAGGTTAGCTTCGTAAAGTACTACCGATGTCATTTGAAATTTCATATTCAAGTATGCACTACTACAGTGTCAAGAAGTACTATTTATATATTTGGCTACTAGGAATCTTGCTTATTTTCAAGAAATTCACAGTCTGACCATGGACAGCTGTTAGGTTAATCCAGTACGTAGATATCAAGTAGGCAGTGAGTAAAGAGTTTGTTAAGAATTAAAAGAAAATTATCATTAAAAAAAGTTTATGCGCGAAAGTTTACACATTCCCTTCTATTTTCAACATCTTCGTACGCACTTGATATTATAATATGGTTACAGTACAAAGACAGCATGCAGCGATTAACCTCTAAGCGTCCTGTTAAGTAATTACCTGTGGCAGACTTTCACTGACTTGAGGTCACATAATTTAGCACTTTGAACCCGAGTAATAATGACCTTTTGGCAAATTTCTCACACTTGGTCCAGACGACTCAATCTACTAAATTTCTCTACATATTCGTGACCGACGGTAATCACTCGTAATAAACGAGGCACTAAAGGCGAATAATTGCAAAAATAGTCATTCGATATTCCAAGGTTAAAGCGAAAAATATGAGTTTAAAAATTATTATCCTTTCACGTGGTCTTTCACTCTAATCTTTATTCAGTAACTGTTCCTTTGGCAATATTTTAATATTTATTCATCCACGTTGACCCCATATTTTTCATACAGATAAGAATACTTGTTTTAGGGTAGATTCACTGCAATCCTAAAACAGATAAAGAATACAATCAAATTTTTAATCCTCTTTTGAATCTTTACCTAAATTCATAACCTGTATTTACGTACATGAAGTTTCTCTACTACTGTCTTACGTGCTCTGACATTTATTCAAATTCTTCGACGAGCTTGCAGTCTTCCTGGAGTTGAACACCGTGCTGACTACCAGCAGCCACAACAGCTTTCTCTCAACTCCTTTCACATTGGAATTCTTCGACTTCGATCCTCATCTTCATCATCAACATTTTCATTCCACCATCTTCCAATTGTTGGTCTACAATACATTATTTCTCTTCAACAATATTTTATTACACACATAAAATAATACGTATACTGTCTTTGATTACGAAAAGGCAGGATCAATTGAGTGTATACAAGGTTATGAAGGTCTTTGACCTCTGTACGAATTAAATAGAGAATTATTAGGTAACAGTCATTGATACAATAATTAAAACGTATATAATTCTTAATATATAATTTGATGACCTGACAACTTTTAAAGATCGAACTATGACCTCAGAAAGTTCATGTTATAACGATTGATCTTCTTGAAAAAGAAGAAAAAAAGACAATTCTGTATTTTGCAGCAGAGATGACTGTTTTCTCTTTAAATTTTTTCAGTGGCTTCGTAAAGTGACGTCATCCCAATAAACCACTTTTACTCAGTATATGATACTGTTTTTGGATTTTTGAGTTGGTAGACCCCCATGATTTACTCGAAAAAAATTATTGTTTATTAAAAATTTTATTTAAAAAAGTACCGTTATTCTTATCCAACATGTTAATACCCATTGGTGTACTCTGATTTATTAATATAAACATTGTTAAACATAATGCTACGTTTATCAAACTGTATAATTTTTATATTTACCAGACACCAAGTAGATTCTCTTCTCTTTCCTGTTACACCATAACGGTATTTTCACAGACGGTGAAATCATCTTCAATTTTACTACTCGACCAGCTTACGTTATTGTATACCTATCCATATGCATTCCACTTCCTGTAACTGAACTCGCTTTACCGTACAGATGAATAAAAATGGAAGTGTAACCAACAAGAGTGAGTACTGCATGGCGATATCTTTTTCACGAATTTCAGGTCAGCCTTTCCAGAAGCGAGTATGTGGTACACCTTTCATCATAATTTCGTGATCGCATTATGATTGTTTGTCGTTACGATTAAATTTGATGGTCAAGCCAGGCAAAGTTTAAAAAGACCAAAAAAGTGGCTGCTAGGTACGCACGTCCTGTGACGTAGATATATAACTGTATAGGCCAACAACATAATGTCACTAGCACCAAGATACTGTGACAGTTTTGCAAAAAAAAAATATGTATTTTACAAAAATTTAAGGTACCAGGTTCTAAGTTGTACCGTATTTTCATTTTGATTTCTAGAAAAAAAACTGAAGATACTAGTCCAAAAAACTGGTTGGCACGTGAACACGGTGCAGGTCGAGTTTGCAGACGTCTTTGAGATAACCTTGATCTTGAAATCCCTAAATTATGTTTATGGGTTATCAGATCTCTAACTCCTGAACAATGTACAGTTAATCGTTTTGACTTTGTATTACCAACCTAAGTCAGCCAAATATTCTTCTGCCTACTTATTCATACTCGTGCTGAGCTGGACCATGGATTTTATTCTCTCAACTGGTCCTTGTCTTCTTCCACTATGATCATCATAACGTTTTCGTGGGATCTTTTCAATAGTAATTTCTACTGTCATTTGACAATGACGCGATCAGTCTTCAGCCTACAAGTCAGGATTATCAGCGTCATTGGATCGTTATGAATAATACTCACCCACGTTTATTCGAGTCATGGACCTCACTGTAGTCTTTCGATCCAAGCATAAGAAGTGTCTTTAATCAGGAATGTATTATCCGTTCGAGCGTGATAATCGACTGATCAACTGTCAGTGATTAAGGTAGAAACGCCACGTGAATAAAAGAGCTCTTTTTTGTAACTCGACAATGTTCCGAAATTGTATCTTGATTTGGAAAATCGTCCCAGCCCGCCCCGAAGTCCAGGAACCAATAACGTCTAGAGTAACGGATACGGCTTTTGGAAAGTCGCTATACTCACGTCATTCAAATGTTCCTTGGTAAAAGTTCTGATTCATCTTACATTAGTCTTTGTATTAATATTTATCCGGAAGTTCCGAGCAAGTATTTACAACTGTAATGGCGTCTACATCCGCGAGTTCGTTGAACGCCGAACCTAATAAAGGACACGTGCGATTGGCAATGTCCGCTTCTCGAAGACTCATCAGCTTTCTCTGACGAATGTTTGAATCACTGTAAATTTGCTTTTTTTAATTATTTTCAGACCTTTCAAATTTTTGTTAAAAATTTGTCATCGGCAAATTATATGTGTATGTATATTGTACCTGGAGATGGGAAATGGGGAATATCTTTTTCCTGGGTTGTTTCCTATGGATGTCGGTTAATACTAGGTCATTGAGTCCATAGTAAATTTCACTGTGTTAAATTAGCTGATCTCTGACAAATCGATTCAGGCAAGATGATACCTCGAGGAATGTAGCTTGTCGCTGCTGTGAAAGTTCCTGGGAAAACGTAAATAACGAATAGTATCGCTTGGATTTGTATTCTTTCGCTTTGTAAACCTCAAGAAGGTTTCCCATGTATTTAGTAAAGGATACGAGAACGAAAGTCGTCATTGTAGAATGTAATAGGACTGATAACATACTGGGAGTCTGATTATTTTCCCAGGGATTTTTTTTCATTGTCTTACTCCCACACGGTAGTGGCCAAAACGTCTAGTGGATTTTCAATGGACGCTGGTGACGTCTTCCGGAAATCTTTTGAACTTCCGGAAATGCCTGTATTGGGATCAAACGAGCGTTACGACTCCCAGGATTGTCCGATACTTGGGTATATCCGCTTTTGCTTTCACCGGTTCTCGCGATGCCTTTACAAGATACAGAATGAGTTTCGACGAGTTGAGATCGATCAGTCGTTTCCGCCTTGTAGAATGTGATGATACAAGATAGAAGTGTCGTGTAATGACGCCTTAAGGTTGTTGACTCTCTTATTAGATTTCGCCATGAGTCGTAGGCAGCGAAATGCGTGGGGTTGACACATTTGATTTTTATGGAGCGGAATTTTTTAGACAATTAAAAAACCTGTTGTAAGACTCGTAGGTGATATATGAAGGACTAACCTTTCTATCAAAGAAAATTCATAGACTGTAGTGCGTAACATGACTTAACGTAATAGTAAGATAAAGATATGTCATCATTAAAAAGAAAATGGGGTTTAAAGACCAGCAGTTAACAATTGCGAACAAATTTTGTAACCTAACAGATTACGTCCATGGTGGAAACCAAAATCAAATATCCTGCTTATTTGTTACGGTACCGCATTATTAATCAGAAATGGCAATGTACATCCTTATATTGTTCGGTATGTGTGTCAAACTGCCAAACAATGATCGTCATTACAGTACAGTTACATTGGACAGTCATCGATACTTTAATTGAGTAATAATCATACGTGCTTATATTCATGAATTTAAATTACAGTGGAATTAAAATTTTGTCAATGATTTACTTTAATTTCGCATACATTTATAATCTGAAACTCGATGTTTTTCTTAATTACACTTATTGTCAAGAATAATGCTACAACCTTTGACGTAACCAAGCATGTTCATCGTCGGTTAACGAATTTAATCAGAATAAATCGTTCCAAGTATTTGTAGAATCCTCGAACATTTTTATCATCTTCTGGTTCGTCGTCAGGAATTCTCTAGATTAGCAGCAATTGAAAAGTATCAGCGAATTATCAGACGAGAAGATAAACTTAAAATCGAACCGTTGGTATTATCCGTGACATACGGAAGCATCTCTAAAAGTGCTGCCACCTGTTGAGCCAAGGAGGTATTACTTGAGCAATCCGCATCAACTGTGCTCTTAGGCGTAGTACATAATCGTACATAGTAAAGCCATCAACGATGCTCTAAGTGCGAAGACCATTACTAAGGGCCGGCCAGACAACATCCTTGTAGTAGGAAATCATTGACGGTTATAGTACAAATTTTAATTGACAAATTCATCATACATCCTCAAGGACTTTGCACATTGTTTGTAAAAGTCTATGCGAGTAAAACATAAATCATTTTGACACCACCTTTGTAATTTACATTTTACTCGCATGGTAATGAGAGGTCAGAGTCTCCTATCAAGTAAATCATTCCAGACATGGTCATTCAAGTCATTCATCCTAAAGTATTACGATTTCTGCTTATATTCCACACGTTACCATAAGTGCCACAATTCAGCCTTAACCTTAATTGGCAGCGACTGTGTCATTAGACGAATGACACTTTACAACACAATTAGTAAGTCAAATTTGTTCAAACTTCTGTTGCATGCTTTCAAAACGAAACTTCTCCACGCAAGCATCAAATGACATTTATCAATCTGTGCGGAAGACATTTCATGATAAGGAAGAAAGAAGGATCACTCTACCATAATTATATCCGATAACAAGGCATTGGACGTCCTCGAAAGAAAATCGAGTGACTCGAATCACGATGCGAATTCCATAAAGTAATCAAAATACAAATGACGTTTTCATTTTACGACAATTAAATTCAGGGCACGAGTCAATATGAAGGAAGAACTAGGAACAGCGAGGAACACCTTTGGCGATCGCCGCCCAAAAGCTATAGGACTCCGGACATTTGCCAAGTAGCCACCACATACGTTGTATACGTGATTCGATTGGGAAGAGTCGATTAATTGATTTCTATTGTTTACAGGCTGCTCGCTCCACGATTTTCTATATAAATGATCCAAACTAACCAGGGAAGGTTTAGTCGGTTTGCCATTCTGCTGGATCTCAATGTCTTGTGGCTTGGATACTGGTTATGGCGTTTCTATGGTGCTACTCAAGGTAGGTACATTGAATTAGAATTTCCTACATTGAAAAAAACACTTAAAAGTTTTAACGTCAAGCAAATGACAAATATTTATCATCGTTCCTCACGAGTCAGCATTTTTAAGTATCGTCAAGCCCCAAAGTTATTTTATAGATTTCACCTAAAGCTTGTTTTCAATAATTCACATTCTTCTTAAGTAGTCTTCTTGAAGTAATTCTACAAACAAGCGATCATCCAACTAATTTCACTGTATGAGCTGTACTCTTTTATTTGATCATCATGAATTTTCATTATTGACTTAATGACCACCAGATCGGTGTATCCGTAGATTGATGTTGTTCTCACTTCCCCCCACTCCCCCAGTATCCCAATTTCCATATTTTTCTTGCCGATCCGTACCATCTGGGACGTAATTACCGACAGAGAGGGAGTTCACTCGTATTCGGATAAGGAATTTATCAAAGGTTTTTTCTTCTTGCCACTTACTTGGTAGGGTGAAAGGTTGATACTTGACGGGATGCTGTTTTAGCAAGTTCAGTTACTTGGAGCCACAATGATCTACGCAGGTTTGGAGGGAGGATGAGCGAGCGTGCGGATATATGTATATAAGGAAGCTGCAGCATTTCTTGGGAAGTATACGCAAAAAGTAAACGTAATGGCTATCGTCTTGTATCAAATCGTGAGTGCGACTATATAGTACGATAATCCTTGTTATTAACATTTCTGAAAATCTTAAGAAAACGTGTGACAAATTAATCACCGAATTTTATTACTATTCGTTATAATCAATTTAATTTTTTAAAATGACTCTTGGATATAATGGACGATTATGTGCAGAGATCGTGATTTTTCAGAATCTATCAATTTCAGTCGCTCCGTCATTGACATTTGAAATGATCGTTTTGCGATTATTAATTTTTTTACGATTTTCTATGGTTCGAGTGATACTACAATAATTTCGGATTGTCAGTTACTGCGTACTCCGTGTTTCTTTTTATTAGTAATAAACTGTCGCGTAGTGCTGCTAATAATTGTTATTCCGTATGTACTGTGCGTGTCTTAGGTGTCTTCCTGGCACACGGCAAGTATGGCTTTGGCCGAGCAGATAGATATCGATTAAATGGTGCACCACCTCGAATATCGGATGAGCTGCGAATTTGGTTACGGAATGAAAACTCTAGAAAATTAATTTATTGATCTACGACAAATTTAGCACTTGTCGATTCAATTTAAATATTTATCATAATTTATCAATTCCATGGACGGTACGTGCATTTTTTACAGTCAAGGGCTTTGGCAATGCTTGAGGAAAAATAAACGTGATTCTTTATAGGTTAACTCCTGTGGCATTATTTATTTTGCCATTCTTTGTTGGAACGCTGCGTGGTGTCGAGGAACATTTTTTATCTATTGTTGATGCTAATTTATTTATGAGCGACGAGTCATGAGAATCAATCAATTGTTTCAGTGGGATCGAACTCCTGCCGAGGTCTGGATTTATCTCGGTATTCTTATTTTCATTTTCCTCCTGTACGCCTTCAAGGATTACATACGAATTTTGAGATTTATATTCAGCCTGGACGGACCTCCGGCTCTACCAGTTTTGGGAAATGCAAATTATTTAATGCGCAAAGATTGTGAGTTTTTCATATAAATATTTCTTGTAGATTGTATTTTAAAAAGTTTATTTTTTATTTTTTCAGTGCTACAAATAGTATCGCACACTGCTTATAACGATTATGGACCAATTTTTCGATTCTGGCTGACCTTCTTACCCTACGTCACTCTCTTGGAGCCGGCAGATATACAATGTGTTCTTAGTAGTGCGAAACACACTGAGAAGATATTTTTTTATAGACTACTGGACAATTTCCTTGGGAAGGGATTGATCACCAGGGACGTTGTCACTTGGAAGGGACATAGAAAGATTCTTCAACCGGCATTTCATCTTCATCTACTCGAACGGTTCACCAAGTCGTTCTCGGAGTGCGCTACAAATTTAATGAATAAAATTATCAACGAAGGTGGACGGGATGTGAATATCACGAGTTTCGTTAATGACTCTGTCTACGACATTTTGAATGGTAAAGTGACAAGTGCATTTTTCTTTTCTTCGCGTATACCATTTTTATCAATATTTTAATTATTAAAAAAGTTCGATGAATTCATCAAAAACTATTTTTCTCGGTATAAATTGATTTGTCTAAACAATTGATTATTCAATTTTGATTAAAAAAAAAAGTGGTCTTGCCTCATCAAGCGATTAAGTAATATCGAAAAGATATGAAGAAATCATGATTCTTTAATTTGGGGTCAATGTGTTCTTATTAACATTTTTGAATAAATTCACCAAGCCAAAATAGGATCTTGCGTAGGTGGGTAAAAGGCGATTTGTTTGTGAAAAGTGAATGTATACTCGTTAAAATCTATGCAAAAAGAAGATTATACTGAATTAATTCAAAACAATCCAAGATATTAACATGCATTGGTGTCTGATATTTTTTTAGAAACTGTATTGGGAGTGACTTTAGCCAGTAGAAAGAACAAGCAGCTCGACAGCGATGATGACATGCCGTTTAGAAAGTAAGTTCACTTCTCTAATTTGGCATCTTATTTAGATCATATACAAACAAGAAAATGTTAAACAGGGGACAAGTGGTGGCACCTTATCGTATAACCAGGCCCTGGCTGCTCATCGAGTGGATTTACCAGTTAACGAGCATCGGTCGAGCCGAGCAGAAGCAGCGCGATGAGCTGTTCAATGCCTGCCACAAGATGATGGAGGAGACCCGGCAAAACATTAGGAAAAACGGTTCAACCATAACAGACAGCTCGGAGAATGCGGTGAAAAAAGTATCCCTCTTAGAGTTCATGGTCGAAATCAGTGGAAAACATCCTGAATTTACGGACGAGGACATTATTAACGAATGCTGCACCTTCATGCTGGCTGGACAGGATTCCGTTGGAACTGCAACGGCCATGACACTTTTCCTTTTAGCCAATCATCAGGACTGGCAGAGGAATTGCTTCGAGGAACTCGAAGAGATTTTTGGAAAGGACGAGAGGTCCCCGACTATGAAAGATTTTCGGGATATGAAATGCCTCGAGATGTGTATTAAGGAGACGCTCAGACTATTTCCTCCAGTTCCTTTTTTCGCGAGGACGTTGGGCGAAGATGTTGTCCTCGGTTGGTAATTTGATTTTTAAAAAAAACCAATCCTCTTTCCTAACGAGCTTTTATTTTTTTTATTTAGGGAAACAAGTAATCCCAGCAGGTTGTGGAGTCTTCATCATGCCTTACGCGACTCATCGATTACCTCATCACTTTCCAGATCCTCATACGTTCAATCCTCAAAGGTTTGATCCTCAAGTTTCTAACAAAATGCATCCTTATGCGTTTCTGCCATTTAGCGCAGGACCCAGAAATTGCATTGGTGAGTTTCACATTATTTTCACTCCTTGTCCACAGTCACTTTATTCAGTTATCGTACATGCAATAACGTACGTGACCATAATCCATGATCATCTTTACAGGAAACAAATTTGCAATGCTTGAAATGAAGTCGATGATCAGTGCCATTATACGCAAGTGTCACTTGGGTCCAGTGACCGGAAAGGAGGATATACGACCCAAATTTCGACTGACTGTCAGAGCAGAGGGTGGACTCTGGGTGAAGATCACGCCACGTAGTGAATTTAGGTATCAACCGTATATCAACCTGTGATGTCAGTTATATCTTTAGTATTATTTCACTGTAAATATTGATATTATATTTTTACATGCGTGCCTGCCTGCCTACGTACTTGCGAACATATAGCTGTACTTATTGTGTTTGTACGCTTCGTGCATATAGAGAGGGTACTATGATTATATTCAGTGTATCATTGTGTATATACTGCGACGAGTATTTCTATTATTCACAAGAAAAATAAAATCTCGCTCAGAGTCCGGCAAATGGAGTCATCCAGTACCTCCGTGCACCCCGCGTCCTGGAGGGCCTTTAAATAGGGGGGCCCTCCACTCCTGCATTTAACAATGGCTGTTTACATTGATCTG
The DNA here is from genome assembly GCA_030142655.1 of Trachelus tabidus. Classification (NCBI taxonomy): domain Eukaryota; kingdom Metazoa; phylum Arthropoda; class Insecta; order Hymenoptera; family Cephidae; genus Trachelus; species Trachelus tabidus. The sequence continues at coordinate 129,523 of JARQTI010000122.1, forward strand.
CATAAGTTTTTTCAATTGAAAATTAAATAGTACAGATCTATTTTTTAATTCCAGACAATGATGGCTCGAATGACGTCTGTCTTGGGCAATAAGATTTCTGTGATAATTATTTGATTTTTAGCTGATACGAGTCACTGGACTGTCTGCGATAGCCTTGTAGCGGTTTTAAATTTATTAATGATTTTTTTTTTGGGGATTCTCACTAAATGCCAGTTATTAATACCATTGGCTTTCCTCGTGTAATTACAGGATTTATGAATTTTATGACTAAAGGTTTTTTTAGTCTACGTCATTCGGCTCCCAGAGCGCACGTCACTGTTGCTAAGGTCAGATAAATTTTGGAAAATTATAACAGCGAGGCCCAGGGCTCGTGCACTTTTAGATCTACTATTTATTGCTTGTCAATGTTATTTATTATATTTTAAATATGCAAATTATTACTGTGACGATAATTGGTTGAAAAACTATCCTCAATGTTGATAGATTTTTATGATTCTCGTTGGTATGCTAAATCATATGCACAGGTATTTTGATCTTCTCAAGTATGTGCATAATTTTCTGAGACCATTCGAAGGAATGGATGAATTTTAATTAATATTGAGTGCATAGGTGACTATGCATACTGTGCAATGTCGGAATGCAATTAACGATTTTTCTTCAATAATATTTGTTTTTTGCTTAGCCTACCGTTCGGCTTGGTACACGATACGAGAGGAAATACATATATTAAAAAATAAGTATTTTGTTGGTTATGCTGAACGTAGTTTGTCGATGAATTTCCAATCGATACGTAGGTAGAATCTCTTGCGTATGATTTCGCAGAGTGGTTGAAATTAAAAGAAATTATGATTGAGAAAACTTAGATTGGAAACTTATTATCGATGGATCAATCGTTTCTCATTTAACGAGGCGTAACGATCGCATTGAAGTTAGCTGGGGAAATTGTGAAGCCATCTATTCCCTTGATGGCCGGTAGAGGGTCGCCAGGTGGTAACCGGAAATGGAATTTTTGTAAAAGAAGAGCGATGAACAAGAGAAGAGTGTTCTTTGCTAAATTTTCACCAAGACATTTTCGGCGACCTGAAATTTTGAAAAATTCTATTAATTTACTTTTTCTTTGCTTTTCAAATCGGAAATTCACCTGCGCCAAAAGGTATCAGCCAAGCGTCATTGATGAACTGTCCGTTGTCATTGATGAATCTTTCTGGTCGGAAGACTTCCGGGTCACCCCAGTGACCTTTGTCCATGTGCACGCTTATTAAGTTGGCTAGTATCATTGAATCTTTTTTGATTTTATATCCCAACAAGATGGAGTCTCTTTTGGCTCTGTGTGGAATTGTCGTTGGACCGATATTGGCCGTTCGGGCTACTTCGGCTAAAATGGCGTTTAGATAGTGCAAACTGAAAGTTTGAGGAAATATATATGAAATGAAAATATATTAATATAAATATATTAATTTAATTCTTTGAAAAATTTGAAAATTCAATTTTCACGGGTTTTACCGATTTCGATGATCCAGAGATGGCAGAGTGTCGTTTCCAAGGACTCTGTCTAATTCTTCATGTAATTTTTTCTGTATATTCTGATTGATCATGAGGTACATCAAGGTGAAGCCGATCGTGTTGCTCGTCGTTTCGATTCCAGCGCTAAACAGATCCTTGACGAGAGATATTAGTTGCTTTTCTGTAAAATTTCGTATTTCTGCATTATCAGTTGATTTTCGATAAGACATTCGACGTACCATCGAAAGACGATGAGGGTTTTCCGTTTTGACATTCTATTTCCTCGAGATAGGCGTCGATCAAATCCCTTTGTTCTCCATGAATTTTCGTCTGCTTGTGTCGAGAGACTTCTTTCTGAATAAATATACAAAATAAGTGTTAAACGGTAGAAAATCAGTGCGAAGAACAAAGTTAAATTTTCTATATACCTACGCTAAAATATTTCCATATCCTCACGATGCGATCCTTATGCACGATCAATCCCAAAGGACCAGGAATGAAAAATCGCAAAAAAGGTAACTGATTAATAATACCACCGATAACGTTATTACTCCTAATACCATCATTGATAATTTTCATTATTTCCACTAATTCTGAGTCTTGCTTATTCTGATCGTACCTGTAAACAATCGATTGCATAACTTTCCATAGACATTACAAATACATTATAAATTTTCAAAATGTAACCTGGCACCCGCTATCAGACTCCAGAAACTGTTCAAGACAGCAAATGCACTAATTTTGTGTACATTATTAACGATTCCCTCCTTGGCCCTTTTTTCAATGATTTTTGACAAAGTCACGCCTTCCTCAAGAATCATACTCTCCATGGAGCGTTTTCCAAAACCAAAATCTCGCAGGCTCTTAAGCGCAAATCTGTTACCGGTAAAAGCAACGAAGTCAGATGTGTTTTTATTTTTTAAAATAATTTTCTTATACCTTCTTTGGTCTTTCCAAATTTCACCATCCGTAAACAAAACTCCACGAGCTTGTCCCAAAGTTCTCAATCGAAACATGTATCCCTCTGGTCTCCCGTCGAATTCCTCCCTGTTCAACATCTCAAGCACAGCTTCCCTTCCGGACACGATGATCAAGGGATCGGAAAATCCCAAACGAAGACCCACAATAGACCCATAATCTTTGGCCAATTGACACCATGCATCGCCGAGGTATTTCGTCTTTTTAATGATTCTCTTAAGATCTAAAATGTTACCTATCAAAGGTAAGCCTCGTGGTCCTATAAATTAAATTACCGTCGGTAAGTTAGCGTCAAAAGATAAAAATGCTCTTCCTGTATTAGGTTGGGGAATAAGTTCGAACCTTTTTTATCAAAGACTTTTATTTAAAAACGTTACGAACTCATTCCCCAAGCCAATATATATCTCCCTATATAAGTATTATTTGATCTTGACTTACTTTCGAAATTTATTCAAAATATAAAATTGAGGCTAAATCAAAATCTCGCAGTATATACGGAGTAGATCAAAATTGAATTGAAATTGTGCAACAGGACTTTATGGGTCTCCCGACGGGGGCCTTGAGACCCCTTAGGATTCGCTACGGTAAATGTCCTTTGGAATAGGAGAATTCTAATGTGGATGCATCCTTCTCTTCCTCTTCCTCCTCTTTCATGCTTCTACACCCTTTTCAGTTATGCTCCATTTTCTCTGTCATTATTTCCTGTCTTCCCTTATTTCATCCCTCAATCATATGTCGCTTACTGGTTATACGAGACCCTTTTAGTTTTTCTGCATAGATTTATTTACCTGGTGGAAATTTTTCAGGCGGCATCCAGTCGATAAGAACTTTTACGAGGATACCGACCGCGACACAGGAAATGAGAAACCACATAATTTATTATTTGGCTATGAAATAGGCGTTAATAGTAGTTCAGTACGATTAACGCGGATCTGGACCCCGACTGTATGCACTTCATGCAGTCGGGTTGGAAACTGAGACATTCGACTTGGCAATCGAGCAGAAAAAATCGACTTTCACCGTAATATTGGCCAAGAGTGTTCCACCTGAACGCTTCATATAAAAACACGCACGATCGTCACGTGAATTGAGTGTATGCATGTGCCACTGGACACGTGAGGAATGCACTGCTGCAATATGATGATGTAACAGTTACCACTTACTCTCTCTATATCTGGGTTACAAAAGTGCAAAAGAAAAAATAGCTGGTAAACAAAGTGCATGGGAAGTTGGAGAAAACATTAGAAGTAAGTATTAAGAAAGAAAAGCTTACTAGAATTTTCTATACGATTTTCACGTACTTGTAATCTTCTTTATTTGTGTTCACAATAAAAACAATGCTTAAAATTCATCAACCGTTACGTATCGTAATCGATATCTTTTTCTCTAAAAATGTCCAAAGACTGCTCCGATAGATCGAACGAAGTAAAACTTAACACGAAATATAACATTAATTAATTGACTCGAATGCCGTTACGGTTTAACTGATTTCATAAGAATCTACGATATCCGACGTCGATATCGACCTCGATCGGATTACTCAAAGATTTTCACTCGATTCCGTCATCGAGTTCGTCGACACGACTCGATAAATCAGCGTCGAGATTTGACCACAGTCATTTTACGCAACGATCATAAAATAACACTGGAGCATAACAGTGGACAGTAAGATTCCTCGGTCGTAGAGTTTACCAGATATGGAATAGCCCGAATTCATGAAACGACCGTTTCCATCCATCATGCTGAATTTTTTAATCCAGTCATCGTTTATCCTATGTGGGTAACCATTTGCTTTTTCTCTCACGAATCCTGTATGATCGACAGTTTCATGTCGGTTAGTGTTGGTTTTGAACGTTATGGTTTTCTCACCAGGTTGTGGATCAACGTCATCCGAAAAGTCTTGCCTGAAACCCACCAGGATTTTAGTCGATCTTACTTTTCGTTATCAGACCCAATAAAAATGTTCTTTAACAAATCCAGGCCCTGTCTAAGTCCCCGCTGGGCCAGTCAACGACCAGCTAAGACCTTGACTGACGCTCGATTCTCATCATGCAATTTGTAGTAGGTACAAGAGAGAAAATAAAAACTTACCCGTTATTCAGATGATTGCCATGCACGTGCACGTTCTGATTGACATAAGTCCCTTCGTGACCAATGTGGGGTATGTCAGGGAGATGAGGAATACCCGGAAGTTGGGCATAAGAGTTATCCCTGTCCTCGTGATCCGAAGAATGACTGTTATGACTACTATAGGTTACGACTATAGGGGGAGACGTGACGGAATGATGATAAGTGTGTGTGATGGGACCGGATGTGACGGTGTGACTTGAATGTCTGTTGTAAGTTCGTACGACAGGTGGCGACGTCACCGAGTGACTCGAGTGACTGTTGTATGTGCGTAGAACAGGTGGCGACGTCACCGAGTGACTTGAATGTTTGTTGTAGGAATGCACGATGGGAGGTGACGTCACCGAGTGACTCGAGTGACTGTTGTATGTGTGTAGAACAGGTGGCGACGTCACCGAGTGACTCGAATGTTTGTTGTAGGAATGCACGATGGGAGGTGACGTCACCGAGTGACTGGAGTGTTTGTTGTAGGAATGCACGATGGGCGGTGACGTCACTTCCGTATTGATCTCGTAGGACGTCTTCATTTTAAAATTTCGCGGGTCGCTGCTGGGCACGTGACCATCGCTGACGCTCATCTTGACGATACAACGTGCACGACGTTTATGGCGTATTATAGACATCCTCGTTTCCTCCTGTGCTTTTAACGGTTAGGTAAGACATTTCTGGAGGATTCACTTTTCTCAAGATATCACCCGGGGGTCACTCACGTTTTGACGTCTCTTCTCGACCTCATAATTTTTCGGGTCACGAATCTTGACGCTCTCATCGAAGCAATCGACCATCTTGTGACGCATCAAAGGTTCTGCCCTCTTCGTTCCGCTTCCTCCCAGCTCGACGGTGGCAAATCAAAAGAACGATACGTTGCTTTACATTCGAATTACTGGTAGAATTTATTTTCGTCAAGACAAAGTAAAACCTCTGAGTGCAACTTACCGTGAAAATCAATACTGGCTGCGCTCAACAGTATCGAAGCCAGCAAGACGCATCTCTGTCGAAAGGAGCGGCGAGTTTGTTTTAAAGATGTGAAACGGCATTGTTTTCTTATTAAAAATTTAATTTTTCACAAAACAACAGACTCACCCAAATCAGAGACATTCCTCGTGTCGAATGTAGCGCAGAGCCAGTGTCCGAGGCGAGTAGCGAATAACTCACGAAGCAAAACGTGTTTCCCTTTATAAGCCTTTTCCAGTTGCGCTCGATCGACTCGGTGGAATATCATCGATTTTATGCTTTCGATTTCTTTGTTGTTGGACCCGCGACCAGAGCAGCGGACATCGTAAGTGAATTTATAATCGCGGCGTAAGCCGAAGCGTGGCCGAACTATAATAATTTCAATTGGATAGGGGCTCCTCTGCCGATATTACAGTTTACTTGGTGACTTCGATTATTGTTTTTCATCAGATCGTCCAGCTACGTCAGCCTTCCATAAGGACCTAATCGGATCGGCCGATTTGCCTTAGACACGTTCGGAATTGAAATTCTGATCTTGCAGACTCGGTTATACGTGACACTTTGCATGGTGTTGGCATTGTGAAATGGATCTAAAAATACGTATCTTTCTAATGTCAAATAAGAAATCAGTATTTTCCCCAAGGACCGTTCAACTCATTCTTATCTTACCACTGTGTAATCGGTTAGATTTTATGCGGTTTTCAGTTACGAATTCTTCTCTTGCGTGCCTTTTGTACTGTCTGCGAGCGTTTGCCTTCTCATTTCATTCTGGTATTTGATTGCAACTATCAATTGTGAAATTACAAGTAACGAAGATCGGAACTGAATTTTCCTTCGATAAAATGGATAATTTTTATTTCTTACATGCTCGAATTATGTCACATGGTAAAAACCTTATATTACGTCCAACAAATCATTATTCCTTCCTGTAACCCGCGCCATCGTGTATCCGCCTGAATAAAACATTATTGCCTGGATAATAACAAGATCCAAAAATCATATATTACGGAAGAGAAGTGGAGTAAGGGTATCGGTCGCGTTGGTAGATGCTGCTGTATATATTAAAATATTCTATATCGTATAGTGCTATATATATATATGGATGTAAATGTAGCGTATTAACTTCCTGTCTCAAGCAAAGTATCAGTATTACGGTAGCATTGACTTCTAGGATCCACGAAACAACATTTTCTATTTACAATAAAGTCGCGAGAGATTAAAATCTTTCGAAAAAGTCTTTGGATAACCAAAAAAGAAGTATCTTCGTTTTCTTTATTTTTTTCCCACGATTTCCTCACTTATATACGTTTTCCCTTTATTTTTGCTTCATTGTGCGTTACGAGCGTACGATTAGAAACGATAAAAGGCTAATCGACTGATTATATAAATAGGCTAGCGGCTAATGTTCTCTCGTACGAATGATTAGTAAACTTAACTAGTGTCCCGTGCGCGGATAATTGATCTCTTCTCGGATTCGCATCGGCGAATTACGAGATAGATCTGTACACGTGAATTCGCTGTAATTGATTCACTTGTTCCAAAAAGCAAAGGCTTTTTGAATTCTCTCGCTGTGGGGCTTCCCGGGCACAGTTGGCGTCACACGGGGAACGGAAGTCGGAATTTCCCTGATTGGTAAAATCTCTTCTCTCTCGAACATCTTGGCGGTCCGGCTGACACTTCCGGTATGGACAAATCTTCCTTTGCTCAGCCCTGGGCTCTTACTTTCATCGGCTATAAAAAACAAGCAAATAAAATTATCATTAGCTGTTATCTTTCAAGCACAATTTACTCTATAATTAATCGTGATATGGGAAGTAGTGTTATTACGTGTCATGGAACTGCTGTTAGTATCATGCAAAGCTTTAGTGATTAAAATCATTTTCAAAGGCTACTTTGTGTCTTTGTTATCCTAAAGGATCCTGAAGTGGATTTGGCCTCGTTCGGGTTGGCACGATCAAATTGCGGCTTGTCAGAATCCAACGAGGTCCTGGTGGGTCGAAGTTTCACGCCGAATGGCGATTTCAGTAAATCCTCTTTCCCAGGATGTCCTTCGACGTCTTCCTCGGTGATGGTCATACTGGAGAGTTCACCACCTTGGGAGTAAGGGGTCGTGATGGAACAGTCGCTTATTCCGGAGTCACTTCGTTCACTGAAGACTCTTGTCCTTTTGAGACCAGGATCCTTGAAGCCATTGAAATTGACTTCCTCGATGATGGTCGTGGCAATGACTTCACTGGTGCTCCTCCTGGAGGGTTCCTCGTCTTCCGGTTCAGTGACGCTTGACGGATAAATTTCCTCGATATTAGTTTCAGTGCACGACGTCACTTCCACCAGGTCGTTGTTCGACAAGTAAATATCCTCGGGTTCGGATTTACTCAAATTGCAAAATTCTATGTTCACGTCTAGGTACTCTTTAGGACGATTTTCGGATATGATCTCTGAGGATTTGCTCAGTCTGGGATGGGTCACTGACAAACCGGAATCCTTAGAGTTATTTTCTGTAACAGTTATGTTCTCGGTTTCTAATGATTCAGAATCGTTGCCTACAACCTCGTAAGATTTTTCGGAAACTTTCTCGAATCTTTCAGCAACCTCACGTTCGTGCGTTTCTGATGAATCAGGAGAGTCATGCTTCAGATTATTTTCTGATATTTCCGCATTGTTGAGGAAAATCGATTTTTTACTAAGGAGACAGTTACCAAACGGAAGTTGAATTTTTTTCGCTTCTTCGTCCTCAACGTCTCCATTGACCGATACTTCCGTTTCCTCGATGAACACTTTTGCATTTTGACATATCTCATTCTCTTTCGTCAATTCTTCAATATCATTACTCTTGAGACTCTCATCATTTTCAAACGATTCCCCTTCGGTTCCCATTACTTCAATTTTGATCTCTTCAAATACTTTCGTGTTCCCTTCCGGTTCAATCTCAGAGTGAGTTTCCTTGACAGTTGATACATCGGAAGGGAGATTGTCTTTATTAAGAATGTCCAACGGAGGTAAACTTGTAGGTGGGGTCGAGGGTGGCGAATCTGTTGTAGAGCTTGTCCTTCTGCTATTGGCCGATAGGTTCGCCATCCTCCCCAGAGCTCGAATGGCATTTCCTGTTTTCTATTTGAAACAAACGAGAGCACACACGCAATACCGTGCTGGGATTAGGACAAATCATGCATCACATTTCGAGCATCAAATTGCAATTGGCAAAAATAATAAATTATTAATTAGGCAACGTCTCACTCTTAACCTAGACGATTTCGTGTCTTGACAAAACGTCGGCTTTGGTTTATTACACTCGGAAACCAACTAAAACGTCCTTCGAACAACATAAAAATGAATTACGTACCTGCCACTTTCTTCGAATGATGAATTTCTTTAGTTTCTCCGTCGGAAGAGCAACGCTGCTCATGTTTTCTGTATGCTGCGCCATCCAGGGATGCTTCAAGCAATCGGTAGCTGACATGCGTAGTCTGAAATTACATCAAGAAGATCATTAGTCATCGCATTCTCAATTATCATCAGATATCATCCAGTCGTCGCTTACTCCTTTCGTTTCTCGAGTAACGCACTGATGAAGTCCTTGGCGTCTTGAGAAATGGCGTCGAAGGCCTCGTCATCGAAATCATAGTCGGCTCGTGTGATATTAGCGAACGTCTCAGCGTCATTGTCACCCATAAAAGGCGAGAGACCAGTCAGTCTGTGTGACAAAATGATAATTATTTAATCTTCTGATCGGTGCGATAGATAAACGATAAACCGGTACTTACAGAACGTAACAAATCACACCAACGCTCCACATGTCCGATTCGGTGCCGATTGGTTCATAATTTATTATTTCCGGCGGAATGAATTCCGGAGTGCCGAAAAGCACTCGAATCGGAGTATCCGGTCTGAGCGTTTGAGCTAAACCGAAGTCAATCAGTTTTATCTGATGCGACGTTCTCGTGTGACACATTATATTCTCGGGCTAAAAATACCAGTTTTTATTTACTTAATCGTTCAGACAGTTAAAACAAATATTGATATTATAAAGAAAGGTATATATAGTCACCTTCAGATCAAGATGGACGACTTTGTTTTCATGCATATATTCTACACCTTCACAGATTTGCTTCATGAATAATATGCTGTCCCTCTCGGTGAGGGTGAAGTCGTCAGCAACAACCCTTGTGAAAAGTTCACCCCCAGATATACTGAGAAAATATGAGTATACGTTGTTACATAGAAAATGAGCAACACATTTTTTTCTACTTACTATTCCATCACCATGATGATTTCTCTGGGACCTTCGAATGCCGCAGCAAGTTGCAATAATTTCGGATGCCTAAGTAAATTCATTATTCTGATTTCCTCATAAACTTGCTGGCGATCCTTGACCTTGATAGTCCTGATAAACTTGGCTGCCAGATGCTGTCCCGTCGAGTGTTCCGTGACCTTCCTCACGATTCCATAACGACCCTTCCCGAGTTCCTCCAGAACATCGTAGCGTTCCTTGAACAGCGATCCGTCCTCCAAAGAAACTTCACGCGGTTCGAATGCAGGTTTGAATTGATCAACTGCAAAAAAAGTAATCGCAGCCATTCAGCATCATCCGAATCATATAAAATTTGAAGAAAACCCAACAATGCCAACTGAAAGTACCATCTTCGAGAATCGTAACAAGATTGGACTCTGCACCAGGATCACTGGCTCCATGAATATTCTCAGCTCTGATCCGGAAGCTGTATCTCTCTTCCGGAAGTAGTCCGTCGATAGTGTGACTCAAGGAATGACAAGCCTCGGCGACGACTGTCCAGGTCTCTTCTTCGGCGCGTCGCATCTCAACAGAGTATCCCGTGACCATGCAGCCTCCGTCGTAGGGTGGTGACCTCCAGGTCACTGTAGCAGTACCGATACCGGAAGTCACTGTGGGATTTCCTGCAGGAGGATCCGGTGGACCTGAAATGATTTCAACGCACGCTGTAAATCTATGGATACATTTTTATATTTAAATATTTATTAAAAAAAAAGATCGTATTTCGATTAAAGCACGAATTATGTTTCATTATGTGATCGGTTAAAAAAGGTCAAATAGCTCAGTCCTAGTACGTAGATACAGCAGGGAGTCAAAAATGGTCCTTCAAAATAGTTTTGTAAATTGATGTTACTACACTATGAACAAAAAGTTCATTATTGCTTGTTGGCGGTACATGCTATCTTATGAATAAAAATATTCGCTAATGTACATACATATGTCGATGTGCCAAAGCAAGTATCTACGTCTCGCATTTTTTCATAAAACCAACAAGCCTATTTCAATCGTAACGAGGCAGCTGTTCATATTTAAATTGTATCGCTTGTGAAACACTGTGGTTTTTGGCTCAATTGACATTTTTTCAGTTGCTACGTCAGAACAAATAGCATATCTCACCGAGAACATGTAATCGACGGTTAAGTAATAAAGAAATATTTCAAAGCGGAGAGTCCTCTTTGAATTTTCCCATACATTTTTTATTCATTATACGTTATTCGATAGATAATCTCGCAGTGATTATACATACATATTTATCTGCGTTTCGCTAAACTTACAAGCCTCGTGTTCACACGTCATTATACACACGATGATTCAGAACCTTCACGAAAGTCCTTCTTGGAGATTCCTCAATTCCGAACGTTTCCAATGAACTCGCCTGTTATTCTCAACAATAACATAGTCTCCTTGTTACGAGACTAAAACACTGTTATCTAAGACTACCGTCAAAAATTGTACGAACGAATAACCAGACACACAACGGTTTGAATTAACACTGAAAATGTCAGTCGTACAGTGGTAAAATAACACGCGGCGGCAACATTGCCAAAGAATTAATACTTTATTAGACGTCGATTATTTTTTTTTGATACTGTTAATCGTTACGATAAAAATCCACAATCGAATCCAGACGCTAGGCTGTTCTTCACCCGACGCGTAGTAGTACGTGGACCAACCGTTCGCCGCGACGCTCGCGACACATGTGTCTCCCGGGTCTCCGGCGTCCGAAGAAACGTCTGCTTAGACAGGCGAAACTGATTATGTCATCGCAGTCATTGCGACCGTCTGTCGTGCGAGAACTGGACCGCGCACGCACCTTTGCTTCTCTGACACAATGCTCAAGGAGGATGACACCGCTTCTCGAAACCAAGTACAAGGTTCTAGGTTAACCGGTATCCCTATTGTCTCCCAGTCTGATATTATTACGAATCTTACTTACATTTTGAATTACCTGACTACAGCTTCGTACTGAGAAACGGTTAGAGTCATAATGTATAAGTGAAATTTTAAGTGAAAAAATCAAATCAGAATTTTCAATTTGTGGAACTGACGATGACGCGTGAAACTAACCTGGTTGTCTTATCTTAAAGCGATGACAGAAAATTGAGAGTCCTTATCGTTATGTTTTTATCATTCAACAAGTTATTTGCGTAGATAACGAGTACACGTATGCTTTGTATGTCTTGTGGAATTTCACATAAAGCAGGTCAAAGAACCGATGCTCGTCTAATGTCAAGTTAGAACGAGGAAGATTCACGTTAACGGATGTATGTGAATGGGACTTAATGTATTTCATGAAAAGATTGTTAGATCCTTCTGGAGAAAGGTTAATGACGCCACTTACCTTCGACTGCTACGCTGGCGTATCTGCAATCCCTTCCCAAAGCATTCTCCAGGGAAACTGCGTATTTTCCAGCGTGATCAGCTGTTATGCTGTCTAAAGTTAGACAGGACACTCCTCCGCCGCTGGTTATTCCAATTTTGTCGTCGGCTGTCAATTCTCGGCCCTGAAACGCCAAACGAATCTCCCTTTACTCAGGCACGGTTCTACTAACACTGTTTTCTTTATTCAAACTCAGTTTAGCTGCACGATCAACCAATCCTATAAATGCATTTTGAAGATAAACAGAGTCGAAGAAATCAGACCTTAATGATTTCTGCTTCGGGCAAGTTTGTGACGCTCAGTTTGAATATCAACCGACGGCAATAGAGACAATAACAGTATTAAACCTATAGCGTTAACGAAACTAGGCGTCTGGCTGGGCTGGAACTGATTCTCAGTAACCAAAGACTTGCTATTGTTCGCAACGCACCGAGCAACTTCGTAATTGCGTAAGATTTACTTTAAACAATAAGCGACACGGTGCATGGGCACGTCGTGTAGCCTCCGCAAATTCCGACAAGGTCGTTCCAGGGAATTTCTTCTTCGATCTCCTTGTATCCTGATCGTTCGAACTTATTTCTTTACAGAAAAATTCTAAGCGTGACCAAAAAGCGGAACATCACGGATTGTTCGAAACGACCATTCGACCGGCGTCTTGTTATTGGAAAAGTGAAAGAACGCAGTCTGGTGGACGAGGAGTCGTTCGTTAACGTAAGTGGGATCGATTGCCTTTACTAAAAAAGAACGGTATACAATGGGAAGACTGTAGACTGTAGAATTTATATTGATACGAGTCGCCTCCAAAGATACTCTTGTCTTTCAGTAATCATAATTCTTAAAGCATTCCAGGAATAATTTGTGGATTTTCGTAGAACGAAATACAACGTTGAGTTTACAAGTGTATCTATGAGACTTTATTCGTACCAAGGTCTAGTCATGTAAAGACTGTCGAATATGATTTTTAGGTTAAAAAAAAAAACCGGTAAGGATAAGGTGTGCTAGGGTTACGTTATGATATTAAAATACATCATATTCCAGGTCTGACTGTCCATTACTTTTAAACGATTAAATTGTCTGCTGCGTCCGTTGACGCAACCTTTCCTGAGTTTGTTATCAAACACGTGTTTGAGAAAATATTTTGTCTGGCCATTCCTTTGATTGCCACGTAGTCAGATCGCCTGGCTGTTTCATCTTCATCAAAACAAGGGGCACAATGAATATTCAGCAGAAAAGCAACGGCACGATTAACGTCATTACAATGTTGGCTGCATGGAATTTATTTATAACAAATATGCTGCTGCCCCACATATTTTTTTATTCTAAAATTATATCAGAGCAACATTGGTTCTCTACGTTGGCACAGTTTTTATGTTAATTTCGACTACCGTAAGTCACTTCGTGTGGGTATCTACGACATGATATTATTTATGCAGACGATATTTATCTCGAGGAAGGTGTCTGATGGGATTGCGCAATGACGATGCCAAAAGAAGCGAGAACAATACAAAGGTCAAAGAATCCTTCCAGTCGTGGGCGACGGTAATGAGGGGCAGCCAGAAATGGTAGTCTGAATATTTCCTTGTAAGCGATTCGATATACTCATTTTCGGTATGTAAATGTACTTTACGCCGTCGGACGTAATTTCGGTCGAGGAATGCGAGGAGAATCTTTGACTCTTTCTTTTTTCTTCATTCTTTTCCTCTTTCGGATGCGATCGTGCGCGAGCGAGCTGATCGGTGAAGCCGATCCTCGGAGCAGTGACTCATGGGAAATGGATGAATTCATTAGTCACAAAATTGAATGGGTCGTGTGCCAGTGAATTGTGCAATGGAAAAATAGTGAGGCCTCTATGTGGTAGCAAACAGGGAGATCCTTTCATGAAGAAGAGAGGCGATACGTCTGACGATTAATGTAATCATCGATGAGATTAATTTAATATATGAATAATATTTTCTTTCGTTTTCTCAATCGTTTTGACGTAATCGAAAGAAGAAAAAATGCTACCAATTCGAGTGTAATAATAAAGTTGACATTGACGAAGAGAGTCTATTGTGACAGTGTCAATTGTTACTAATGACAATGAAGTTCTGAGAAAGTCAAGAGAGTCAAGCGAGATATATGTAGTATTATATCGATCTCGAAGATCGATTAGAATAAATCGAATAAATTTGTATATGAAAGATCGTTTGACTCTTACTAATTGATGACAATTGCGAACTCGTCCGAATTAAAGAGAAGCTATTAATTATCGTGGACGGTCGATGGACTAAATCGGTTGTATCGATCTGTCACTTTAATGGGTGATCGGTCGATCGATTTACTCAGATCGGTGATACCGATCGCAAGATCGATCGCAGCTCATACATTATGTACGTTTGTGGGTTGAGTAAATTGGACTTGGAATTGCACTCGATCAATACGATCTATACGATCAGGGCACGTGATCTATCGCACAAAGGATACATTCATCCATTTACGTCAGTAAGCGAATTCCAGTTCCTTTGTTCTCCCGTTTCAAGAGACATGTGAACGACTAGGGATAGCTCGTGCATAGAATCCAGTGGGATCGGTTATAGGTAGTCACCTTGTAAATCATCGTCACGACTGACAGATCAGTCTCAGGTATTCGAGGAGGTTTTTGAGCAACCTTCTCAAGAATGTCTGTCTAAAGGAGAGACAGGCGTATAAGAGTGTATATCGAAAAATCCGCCCACCTTTTCATATTCAAAATAGAGAAAGGATAACTTACCGCCCGAAGCCACCTGACCCTAGGCTCCGGATGACCTTTGTAAGTGGCTCGCAGGACGACCCGTGCTCCCCGCAAAGCAGTAATGTCGGCAGGTGCCTTCAGGACGTGAGCAGCTTCGAATTTTTCTAGACTCGGCCTCCTCACTTCAGCCAGCCTCTTTTTGATCTCTTCCGGTGGCGACGGAGATCTCTCTAAGGTCCTCAAGCATTTGATGGCTGGAGAATCATCTGGGCAGAGCTCGTTTCTTGATGACCTTGAGGTAGAACTGGTCTTGGTGACGATTGAATTAC
Source organism: Trachelus tabidus (assembly GCA_030142655.1). NCBI lineage: Eukaryota > Metazoa > Arthropoda > Insecta > Hymenoptera > Cephidae > Trachelus > Trachelus tabidus. Next base: position 144,795 of record JARQTI010000122.1, read on the forward strand.
TCTGGGATGATTTTCTACTGTTGTTCTGATCATCTTCATTTTCCGGTTCTTCGGGATTAGCGTCGCTGACCCTTCTACGAAGATTTTCTCTACTGCCTAATTCGTTCTTGAACTTCTGCAGGACCTTCTGAACGTTGTCATTGGCTGATGATAGGATGACTTCGATCGTGCAGCCATTGACTTTGTCATCGGCAGTCACCAAGGACTGATCATTTTTGACGTCAACGTCTTTTTCATTTCCATCGAGCGACACGATTGATCTATCGGGTGAGAAGTGTTCCCTCACCTCCGGTACAATAATGTTAGGCAACTCGATGACTGGGACGCCAATCGTCCTTTCCGGAGATAAGATCCTCTGTGTGACCTCAATTTTCTTAACGAATTTCTTTGAGCTGGATTGATTTATCGTGTCGGCCTTTGCCTTTGCTCTCTCGCTGCTCGATTTCTTCACTCTTTCCGACAGTCGCAATTTCGCAAAGCGATTGCCCAAATCCGCGGGTTTCTCCAACGAATTTACGCGCCTCAGACTGGATGCTTTTGTATGGCGTTCCAAACACGGCGAGAGAGGAACGGCCGCAGCGGATTGCGGAACCCGAACTTTCGTCGAACCCTCTTTCCTCCTCAAGCTACCATTTCTTGTGAAATTAAGTAAATTCTTTATAGCAGGTTTGGCGGTTTCCGGGTCTGGATGATTGCGTCGTTGCGTAATGGGACTTCGACCTGCAAGACTTTTTGGAAGGGAACTCATGGGCTTGACAGAATATTCTTTTTTCGATTGAAGACCTCCAGTCGATCCCGTGGCAGGACTGCCGCATCTACTTGGAATTCTTGAGAATTTCGATGGATCCTTTGAAATATTCAAGGTCGATGGTCGACCTCTTCCGGGTGTAGGAGATACGCTTTTGTCCGAGGAACTCTTTTTGTTATCCGATTCCTGAGAGAGCCGCACCATTTCCACAATAGGAGAAGACGACTCCTCCGAAGATGGCGATGATACGTTCGATGATCGGGAATCGATCCTAAGCTCTGCCGTGGAACTGACGATTGGTCCACGTCCACCAGCTGCGAAAGCTGTGCAACGGATCTCTCCGGAATCTCTTGAGGAGACTCCACGTATCCTCAGAATACTGGTGGTTCCATCTTTTTCAATCTGTCAAAACAATTTATCAGATAATTTGAATACGCAGACGGGATCTCTATTATATTCTGTAAATAATAATAAATAAATTTCAAGATACCTTGCATCTCGATATCATCTTGGCGTCCTTTCCGTTGACAGTCCACTTGAATTCCGCTGGTCTGCCACTCTGAACTCTCGCGCAGAAACACGCAGTGCTGCCTTTCAAGGCGATTACGGATACCGGTGTCTTTGTAAACTGAAGAGCCATTTTAGGCGCGCCTTTGTAATCTATGCAAAAGACAGAGCGATCACGTATTTTAGCATTAGCTTCGCTTTGTTAGGCATTTCTCAGATAATTCCCAAGATTCCTCAGGCTTTCTAAAGACTGCCATACCTTGAACAGCGAATAGTCCTTTGCAAGAAGCCTTGCCAAATTTATTTCTCACGAGACACGTATACTCCCCGGCATCCTGGGGATAAACATCAGCCAACCTGAGAGCCATTCCGCCATCTCCATAGACAACGTATCGATAATAATCGCTATCAGGAACCTCCCGACCATCCCTTAGCCAGGTGATGGCAAACGGTGGAGTTCCTTAAATTATTAAGACCAAAAGATTCATCAATTCCCTTATAAATTCTCGTCTTGTGAACAGTGGAAAATTATAAATAATTAAATACCAGCAAGTCTGACTTGAAGTTCATAGGAGTGTCCTTCCATGACGATAGATTCGGAAGGAAGTTCCTCTAAAAATTGAGGAGGATCCCGATCGGCCGTTGACGGATCATCAGGTTCAAGTACAACGACCTGTTTCACACATTAATGATTATTGATTAAATATAATTAAACGAATTTTATAATTATTGATACACCACGTGTCAATGACAACTGACCTGACAACTGTTTGTGGTCGAACCAAGAACATTGGTGGCTTCGCAAGTGTACTCTCCGGCATCGGTATCCTTGACCTTAAGTATTTCGATTCTCGCGGTTCTGCCGTCAAAATATTTTTTGATCCTTTCCGAGCGCTCTAAAGGTTTTCCATTCCTGTACCAAGCCGGAGTGGGACTTGGCGTGCCTCTGATATCGCACTGAAGTTGAAGCCGGCCATTGACCCTGGCTGCAGAACCCAGAAGACTCCTACCAAACGTTGGGTAAGTCCTGGGCGAGGCGCTTCTCGTTCTAATGCCACGAGTGACAGAGCCATGACGACCTTAAAAAGAGAGCCCCAGGAGAATCAGATGGGATTACTGGCTAATTCGAAATTGAGTAGACACAGCCTTTAATTGAATCCCCATCCAATCATACGTCAAGTGGCGTTTTACGAGGAGCGATTAAACGGTAGCCATAAAAGCTTTCTCACATTAAGATATGGTAAGACGTATAATGCGTACAAGTTATACTAGTTATAATTCTGCTTTTTCATCATCGACTGAAGCTGCATTTACAAGATGCGACCAGTCGCTATAGCGATAGAAATGTTTCAGTGCTCGGCACCGACTTAAACACTTTTTTGTTGATCAATCACAAATTAAAAAAAATCCTACCGATAATCTCGAGTCTGGCAGTGGCCTCTATTCTTCCCACATCGTTCTCCAGAGTGACCCTATACAGACCAGCATCCTCAGGCGTGACCTCAGCTATTTCCAAAACCCTTATGTCGTCCCTTTCCTTTATGGATATCCTGGCACTAGGCGTCACGACAATTCCATTCTTATCCCACGTGACCCAAGGTGTCGGATGTCCAGCGACTGCACATTGGAATCGCACAGTTTCACCTTCTTCGGCGACGCGATTGTGCGGAACTGCGTAGAACTTTGGTGCCGTGACTTTCAGGCGCTTCAGGCTGGAGCCTTGTAGCGGAGTCTTGAATTCACGTCCCTCTGAACGACGCATGAGGAGTTTAACAATTTTTCTTGAAATTTGGAAAAATCATTTCACAAAAAATCCTTCAGCAGTAAAACTTACTGGCTACCGACGGCGAGAGACTCCTTATCGGAGTTGATCTAGGAGTCGATCTCGGTGTTGAACCTGCAGACAAAAGTCCTACGGGTCTGCTCAACTGTTGACTCAGTACGTTCTCCTTCTCTTCAGGCACTGTAAATATTAATGACAAAGATTATTATGAAATTCCAAGCAGGACTTGGCGTTTTCAATGCGAGAAGCTTTGAGCTTCGGACCCTCGAAGGCCGTTCGCTGTTGACCGATCTGGTTTAGTCGATCGAACTCTGAGATCGCAGCGAAACTGGTCGAGTGGTTCAGGAGGCCGTGAGCTATTTACATTCCATCACGCTCCATTTGCATTTACACGCTTCCCGTTTACAGTCGCGTTACGTTACGCTCGTGCCTATGTAAACGATCGACGGCTGACAAAACCGACTGCCAGAGCCGTTGACGTACGCAACAACAGTCGAATAATTTTTCTTGTTTACCTCAATATCTTTTAAATTAACCAATAATCGGTATCTATTTTTTCACATAAAAACTTGATATTCAAAAACGTCCCTCATTAGCAGACTACGATTACGCTAATTGATTACACGCATTAGCATAAAGTACTTTCTTGTAATGTAAATCGCATCTATTTACCATCGACCACCAGACACGCCGAGGTGAAGGCCTTCCCAAGATCGTTATAGGCGACGCATGTGTATTCACCCTCGTCTTCGGGGTAAACGTGTTGAATACTCAACCGAGCAGTTTCTCCATCGAAATCGGTAGTAAAGTCGCCTCCCAGCGGTAACAACTATAAATGCAATTAAATCGTTAAAAATTTTATTGATCTTTTACCGATCGGTAATAAGACCCGATCGTTCGATTCCTACCCTGCCACTTCGTTCCCAGCGAATATCCGGCACTGGCGTAGCGTGCACTTTACACTCCAGTGTTACAGCATCTCCGTCGCAGCATCTGAGATCTCGCAACTCTCGCTTGATGATCGGTAAGGTCAGGACCTTTCTATAGAACCAAAGGAAAGATCGGTAACGTTGATTAGTAACGAGCAAAGTCGAACCGGATAGATCGAAATTGATCTAAAACGAAATACCAACCCATGCTTCACAGAGGTCTGCTCCATGCTGTCCTCTTTTCCCTGACCTGAAACAGAAGACGAAGTTGACGTTCAGGTTTGACAGTCTCTCACGATTGGCTATAGGGGCGACAGGGAACGCCCATTCGCGGAGCGATCGATAGATCGGCACGCTCCAAAGAAAGTGCATGGGACGGTAATAAAAGTCAGTCCAAGTCTGTTTCAACTATTGCCTGACATATCGATCACGATCGGTAAGAGTCATTACATTCGGAACAAGAACACAGAAGAAACCGAACATAGGAAACCCGTGAGCGATCGCGTGGGAGCGACTTTTGAAACGAGGATCGTTAAGCGATCTCCTCCGAGGAAGGTCGAAGGAAATTGCATAATTGGCCAAATTAGCCCGACCATTAATTTTATTTATCCTGAACGTGTCCACTTCCGGGTTTTCATTTTTCAATCTTCCGACAAACTAATAATACAAGGATAAACGCTCATACGTCCCGATCAGTTCAGTCGAGTCTACGAGCAAGCGACGTAACCTGCAGATCAATCGGTACTGGCAAGGAGGCTGCGACAAAATTGGATCTGGACCGAGTATCTGTTCAGGTGTTCGCGTTGCTCCAGGGATTCTCCATATGCGGACACCAAGTGGCAAATACCTATAGCGGAACCATATCCGCGTTTACATGAACGCGACCATATTGGCACAGTCGACTGATTCCAATGGATGCAGCGATGACGCTCTTTCGTCATGGACCCCCGGATGTTCAGTCTCGACGGAATAATTTAAATCGAGAAGATCAAGGGACCAATCCGTATTGAGACTGTGCCATAGTCAGAGGATTAATATCGATCTTGGTTTGTCAGTGATTAAAAGGCGTATGTCGCCAGGAGGTCGCGTGGCTGCTGCGTGCGTGAGCTGCATTTGGAATGCCAATCGTCTACCCGTAGGCGATGACTAATCGATCCTCACCAATTGATTCGTTCTCCTGCGACTCTACTGACTCTCCAGGTTCCTACGGAGAGTCGACTGACTTTTCATTTATTTATTTTTATCGATCCTACCGGTATCGGTCCCTTGGGTAAAATCTCTGATCGGAAAAGGGCATCTCTCGATTGATATCATTCAAAGTGTATTCTGTCGCTGTAGTTGCGCACTTTGCTCGTAAACAGATCGAACGGCTGGGAAACGAAGAGAAGAAAAATTATCGGACGATCCTACCGAGAATTCTAGGCAAATAATCTGTACAAGGCCTAATGGCTGCTGCAATTTGCATAATAGGGCAAAACGTCTGGGAGCGGTGGTCAATTATCAGAGTGGCACGTTCATTATCCTTCGCTCCGTGTAGATCGATCTCGCCGTGGATCACTTTACGATCGTGGGTGATCGCCATGGGAGATAATAGCTCCTGTTCGGAATGTCCGACACAAACGAACCGCCTACGCGGCTCTCGTTAAAGCGAGAGTGACGTCCTTTACTGCGTTCTTATTCGTTGTACGTATCGATCAACTGTTATCTATCGATTGATCCATCGATCCGACTCTGAGTACTGTTTGCTACTCGGCTACTTGGCTTTTATCTTGTTCTCCTCTTATGAGCTTTTTCAGACTGTTTACCTTTCGCGTAGATCTGCAGGGAAATTATGGCCTTTGTCTCCCCATGGCAATTCCTTGCGATTACGGAATACGTTCCTGTGAAGTCGAGCTTCGCGTATGGAATTTCCAATCGGTACTGAGGTCCTGCGCCGATTCTACGGAAATGTGGAGCGTCCCTGTAGTAATCGGGCTGAAACAGAGAAAATATAATGTCATTGAATGATCTAGGTGAGATATTTAAAAAAAAAAAGATTTCATTATAGTTTAAAAAAATTTTTTACGAGTATAGGCTTTTTAATGCTTAGATCTGGTGTTGTGATCTAGTCATTTTGGTCCATTATCTATCGCGAAGATCCTGTTTCCGCCAACGTTGACGTAAGGCGAGACAGACTTGCAATTGCTGATCGTTGAAGTCGAGTGGTAAATAGACGCGGCTCTTGTCGTTAAAAGAAGCTTGCATGCTGCCTCAATTTTTGTTTTCGGTTTATTCCTATTCCCGAAGAACTCGGACCCAGTTGGGATCGAATGACCGAAACCCAGATAGAATCCGGATGCCACGATGATTCTTCTGGCGCTTCGAGCAAAACTCTGTCCATATAGGGAGGAAATTTTGTCAGCTCTATAAATAGCTTTTTGGACGTGAGTTCCATGCCAATTAAAGTTATGGTTATCGGATTGACCATCTTACGATCACAGCTTCTTCGGGTTAGGTGAGGACCCAAAGTTAATCAACCATTTGTACCAGCCATTTTGAATTATCCAAAATTTTATACAAATAGCTAATTACAATACACACGCAGTCTTTATTTATTTCTTTGTTGTATATACAGTTCTCAATTATTTTTAAGTATTTCCAATGTCTACGCTTATGGTATCGTATTTGGCTCTAAAATTTCTTAACCCGTCGTCACGTAACGGGTACAGAATTTCACACGCCACTCTTCACCTTTTTTTATTCAATTTTCGTTTTTTTTCTTCTTTCGCGTTTTTGGTGATCGTACAGTGCTCCGGTGTGCGTAGTGCGTACCCCTAGGCCGATAGTGCCGGGATAAGATGCCTTCTCCATGATCTCGCCCATATACGGAGCGAAAGTTGACCATATTGGTTTGGTTGGCCTGTCCGCTATGGCCGCCGTGTGTATCGCTATTTTTCCTCGTAACGTCGATCGCCAGAGAGACCTTTCTTTCTATTATTCCCGAATGGCAAATGGCTACCCTAATGATGTCAAGGTGTAGCTGGGTGCTGGTTTGGTCCCACGTAACTTCAGCTGGGGCATGTGCGAAACTGTCAGGAACGGTGAGTGTTTCGTTCCAGCGAGATATCGATGTACGTCCATATATCTATAGGACAACTTGACCGGAACCAAGATTGAGGACATTGGTTTGACAGTCTCGTTCGGTAATGACGCCTGAAACTTTTGTTCTCTTATTTTTTTTTAACGCTCCGATGGGAACTTAAAATCTCGTTCGAAGACTTCAGTGCGCGACTTCACGTTGGATTACGTGTAAACGGCCGGGAATGGTTGTTTGCAATCTTACAAATTTTAACCTCCCGTTACGGAGCGTGTAATGATCATGTTCCACTTGTAATTAAAGCTACCGCCGGTTTTTATGGTCTTATTTTTTTTTATAGGGTGCCCATCGACGTCAAATGGAGACGCCTTTGCGATTTACGACACTCCATTTTTACCGTGTACGAAGAAAAGGAGTAAAACTAAGTTCTTGTCTCTGTTTTACGTGCTTGATTAGTGGCTATTATCTCGAGTTTTAAGCACCCGGCGCTACGGCGTCGAGACGCCAGGGTGACTTCGGGCAAGGTCCTCCGGCTACTTCGGTCTGACCGTAGACTGCCTGCATGACTTTGGCACACTTGGATTTTTATTCATTGATACTATTTTTAGTATTGCTATTAGCATTGATAAGGGCTATTTTTATCTTTTTTAACGTCTTTTAATAAATTCATGCATCGACGTTTTTTTCAGGTATGATGAACAAAATATTTTTTCCATGCCAAAGAGTGTTTGCGAACTCAGAGACTCTTGTCAGAAAAAAAATTGACGTAAAGTATCGTACTTGAATTTTTTAGTTGTTCAAGGTAAAAAATATCTTCTTGAAAGATCCAGTGGTTTGTCAATAGTACGTCTATCAAAAAAGTACAGACGATAGCACTGTCTCGATGGTGCTTTAATACTGTCCATTGGCAGTCTCTTCATTTCAGACTTCTAAATATCCGCAGTCTCCTTTCTCTGTACGGTTGCGTCCCGGCCGTCGGGACGCGTCGCAGCAAGCTGAAAAAATGTATACCGAATGGCTAAACAACCGGACCGTTGGATCCCCGCCGAGAAGAGTGCAGAACATAAACGTCAATAATTATGCAAGTGCATTGGCTTGTACTGAAAAAATGTCTGACAATGAAATAAAAATTTAAATCGCACAGCTGAATTTCACATATTCTCGAAAAATAATAAAGAAATTTATTCACACGAAATTTCGTATGCGTATCACATATTTGAAGAATATACAGACAAAATTGAGAATAATTTTTTTTATTTGAATAAGGGGTCAAACAAAAAAATTACGAATAACCCGATCTTCTCACGTGTATGATCTTCGTTTACGTGATTGGAAAGACTTTCGGAAGACGTTACTGAAAGCCGATCCTTCCTCAATAAAATTTTACGTACAGTCATATCACAGAATTTACAATCAGAGAAGCGTACGGGTAGGTCACGATTCCTGGAGATTGAAACAGAAAGGTACAGGCAACCATCGACAAAACAGAGTTAAAGTGGTTTAGCTATCGATGAATTTATTACCCAACGCGTCTTGCCGAAGAATAAACATTCCTTTTATGGGAGAGTCTGGCTCCAGCCTCGTTTCACGCCGTCACGCTACCAAATAATAATCCTCTTTGCGGCCCGTACAGATAACAGCATTATAAGACACCTCGAAGAACTCTTTCTTAAGATCCGGCAGGTGATCGATCGATTTCGAACTTTCAATGTTCATTTTCATTTTTTATATCTCTTTCGCACCCTACTTCCCGTGCGTCTGTACGATTCCAAATATTTCAGCATGCTGTGACGCAGCATGTGGTTCAGCCCCTGAACCACCGGCCGCCTCCTGCGGGGCAGTCCTGAGGTCACCGTAAGGACTCGCCAGACACGTTCTTCGACGGGAAAATAAAATGGGAGTACAGAATCTTAATAAAGATACAAGAAAGCACTTGGCGCAGCTGGTCCAGCTACTGAGGAATCAAAGTAACGACCTCACGCAGTGTTTTGATTCAGATGTATATATCACTCCCACGCAGCAACGTCGTACGGAACGAGATACTCGCGCGACAGATCTTAATGAGAAGGATATTAAAAGACGAGCTCACTAAAGATCTAGTTGATATTATTAATTATAATGGATAAGCCAGGATCAAATGGAACGATCGTATTTGCTTTCGACTTTCTCGGCTGAAACAGAGCACTTCTTGCTTTGGTTTTTCGATTAGACCCATAACGAGTACTCGCTACGAAATGAGACTGTTTGAAAATTAACGGTTTTGCTTGAAAAATGTCTGGATTCTGGTAAGCATAGGACGGCTATTCGGAGGTTAACATATTCGCACGGCATGAGTCAGAAGCAACAAACCCGATACGGCACGCGATAAGTCGTTTGAGCGAGTTTTCGCCGCTAATGTCAGTTCTCTCGTTTTCTCGTTGGCTGAAAACGTTGTGCCGGCCAACTTCCTTTTTTACCTGGATCGTGCACGCGTCTCGACTGCAGAGTCTATCCGTCGCCAAATACGTACTGTCAATGTATCCGTTTTGCTAGCAGTCGGGTCTTTGCTTCAAATTAGGGTTAGACTGTCACGCACTGATCTGGGGACATGGAATACGATTTGAAAATGTCACGTGACTGAGTTTCGAATTAGATTTATGAAACGTGAAACGGGATATTCATAAGGGAGTGAATTAGCAAAGGTGATAAAAACTTACGAAATGTCTCTGGGAAGTCGGAAAATTCTTGGGTAATTTTCTCTTCTGCTGTCTTTATCTCGAGGGCTTTTTCCATGGACAAATCCCTTTTTGTAAATACGCTCTTTCCCTAGTCTCTTCGTCCTCGAGTTACGAAGCTGTTACCGCGATTCACATTCACTGGAAGGATACCGGGAGCTTGAAAATTCGAAAGCGTAAATTCGGTACGCTTAAACGATTGTCGAAGCGAAGTGTTGGAGGTTTCTTAAAAATTGAATAACCCCCGTGTAATTGTTGTCGCGATAATACAAAGAGAATCGAATAATTGGAGTGCGAGGGAACGCCCGAGCGTAGAAGCCACGCATCGCACGACCGCCGACTGTTTTGCTGCACAGCGTTCGACCGATTCCTCGACGATCCCTTGCCGATCCCCCGATGAACGAAGCAGCGCGCACCAGGGCACGAGGGGACTACGAGAGACGCACTACGTACACAACGTGCGACGGAGCTTCGGACTGACTGAGAGAGATCGAGTGATACAGTGGGAGAAGTGGGGAGGGACTTTGGCGTCGCAACGAGAACTTTTTGACAAGGAGTGTACACACGCCGTCGACACAGTCGAATCGAACGACGTCCGAGACTGAAAAGCACATCCGCGTGCTTTCCTTTCTTTCACGGGCGTGTGCACGAAAATAATCGATCCCACGACGATCACTGACGCAAAGTGATACGTGATTCGAATGGGTAGCTCGGCACAAGTGCGTAACAATGACCGATTAGTCTGACGGCTCCTGGAAAATTCGAGAATGGAATGAACGACCGCCATGACACTTGAAATGTTAATTAGCCATTTTGCCGTTTGATGCATCATCGACAACCTCTTCGTTCGACAGCTACGGATCTCATCCGTGATCTCTACAATGACTGGAGGATCGTACAGGTAAGAATCGGAAACACGTGTCTGCCACGTGGTTCCCCACTTTACATTTACCCAACGATCGTCTTGTCGCCTGGACTCAGAGTGCCGCCCGCGCCGATGAAAATCTGAAAATGGATGACCGAGTCCCCAGTTCTCGGTATGGCGCTTTCGTAAGGCGCCTTTCGAAATGACCATTTTCGTTGGTGGAACTCGAGTCGCGATTCTCGTGCGGTTCGCGATCGTTTGGTATGTATCTTATCTGGTAGTAACCAACCCATGCATCCTGTCCTGGGAGAACCTTTTAAAGCGGCCAACACACCGCCGTCATTTCTCCCACATAATGCTTGCCCAAATACGGGCATAATGTATGTCATTTCTTTTCACGATACCTTGACCCACATACGGCCACGCTAGGGACACGTCATTTTGCAGGAGATTATGTCATTTGGATGGACGATCGAACGATGCGCCGATCCTATTCAACCTTTTCAACTTCCTTGACCTTCGACCCTCCGAGACATTCGATAAAGTCTCTTACCTATTCAGGAGTGTTTTTTATAATTACTGTTTCATTCTTTCTGAGTGACTTGCTAAGAAACGCGTGCAAGACGACTGTTGTGTGCAATATGTCAATTTTTTTATCTCTATTTTCATCTCCGCATACATTCTTTTTTTACCTACAATTTCTGCGACACGTTACGCTTGATATGGACAGGACTTCTATATGACCGTATAAGAGGCCAGCGTATGGATTTACTCGGGCGACTCAGGACATTTTATTTGATTTTTTTTGCAGTGCAAAAAAGTTTCAATTTTCGTCCCATCCAATTATTTAAGTGGCGCCTTCGATTCTCTCCGGTTGCACAATTTTATTAAGAAACGTTGACCTTTGACCTCCCCCCTCTACCCTCTCACCTTCCCCCGTTCCTACCAATGGCACCGTATGCTTTTTCTCATCTTTTATTTGGCGCACACGTACTCGCGCACGTACGCGCGCAGAACACCATACGTGAACGCCATTTAAATGAATATTGCGAAATCTCATTCGAACACGCGTTAATTCTTATTACACAGTTTAACATGGCTAATACGATGTTCCGAGGCCGACCCTGCAAATAGACACGCCATTGCGAATTTACAATGGTTGGTAAAATTGCCACGCGAAAGATCAACAAAATCAATTTGCACAAGTTTCCTCTGGTAGTTCAACACCAATTTCTTTTCTAGATATCACATGGCACATGCAAGAGGATATGTGTATGCTGACTTGTATACCGAATCATTTGTCATGTTACTTTTATCTGACTGGGATCATTCTTGTGCCAAAGCAGCAAAACACATTTCTCAGCTATCTCAGTTCTGCTTCATTTTTTTCATTTGAACTTCACTTCCCCTCTTCACTCTTCACAACTTTCTACTTCTCTAATCGCTTTGCTCTTCATAAGCGCAGGCCTACCATATGCTTCCCTGTAAATTGTCATGAGGTCAGGGCCGACGGGTAGGGTGAAGAGAATCAATCAAATTTAGATATTTTTCAGATTCACATCTTGTTTTGGATACTCCGGCCGCCATGACAGTTCGCAACCTGAGTCGATTTTTAAAATGCAAAATAATCGCGCGAATATAAAAAAAAATTATCAAGGACCTCAAAATATATATAACAAAAATGTATACCATTTGCAAAATATTTGGCACAGCCAGATACCACAGTGCCAATAAAAACATCTGCGAGAATCGATCCGTCATAGCCCGAAGGTTTTCACGTCTCTCATTCCGAACGATGTCGAAGATAATATTTAGTCAGGTCGAATTAATCGAACGTAAAAGTAGATTACGTATCGATGAGTGATTAGGCAAGAACACTGGTAGTCAAATTTGTTGCGTGTATAGTTAGATTACTCGATGGTCCACCCAATCCACAGAGATTGGTGAAATCTGGGACAGGCCTAGTGCTCTGCGTTGTCTTGCAGATAATTACCAGCAGCCGCAGGACCTTTCTCAATTATTTTTATATCCTGCAGAAACGTTAAAACTCAAAACGGGACTTACCCTGAGGAAATCTCGAAGCCAGACGACCTCAGGTTTCGGGTCGCCGACGACCTCGCACAGGATGATTACTGTGTCGCCTTCGATCGCTTCGGTAGATAAGGGCTTCGTTACGAAAAGCGGTTCCTTTGAGTATCTACGATGGAATGACAATTTTTTTTTCAAAATCAGGTCATTTCTTTTCACTTCACACATTTACGTTCTGACGTTGCAAATATTTGAGGTCGCAAATAATCAACTTTAACGTCCACTCACGGTATGTCCGGAGCGATAACTTGAGGTATGGTGGCTAATCCGTGAACCTCCTCGAAAGTTCCTAGAACCATGACCTTCGTAGAGGTCTCAGCTCTGCCGACCTCATTGGTCGCTGTGCAGCTGTAGACCCCAGCGTCTCTTGGAGTCACGTTGGCCAATGACAGTTCCACTGTTCCGTCGTGATTCAGAGTCATGACTGCGCGTCTGCTTGGACGGAGCCGGATGCCGTCTCTGTGCCTGGTCCAAGACAATATTTAATACTGGCATTTTCTGATTAGCGCCATATTAGGAAATTCGCGATTTGGCATGGTTCGCCCTCTTTTACTTTGGCAGTCCGACTTACCAGACCACCCCGACTGTAGGATAAGCCTCGACCTGCGCTGTCATTCGAAGTTCTCCGTTTACTTTGACAGAATAGACGGCGTCCAGTCCGCAGAGGAATTCGGGAGCGATGTAAGCTCGGATTCCTTTGTCCACGACCAGGATGCAGCGGCAGGAGACAGATCCGTTTGCGTTCCTGGCAGTTGCCATGTAGCATCCCGAGTCCTCCAGAGTGGAATGCGTTATCTCGAGTGTGTGGAACTGCGACTCGTCGTCCCAGAACACGTGGGAAGCTGAGGTGAGATGGAACAATATTTATACTTAATCACTTTTATTTTTATCTAATAATTATGTGTATTCTTGGCTTACCATCCTGACGAATTTCTTTGCCATTCTTGTACCAGGTCACTTCCGGTGTGGGATGACCTACGACCTGACAGGTCAATCTCACTGGGTACGTCATCTGAACTCTTCTGTCTCTCAGTCTCATGGTGAATTGCGGTGGCTTCTCCTTGGGGACTCCGTCCATCGCTCTTTAAGGTAATTTGTTATTAATAAAAAAAGTGATTTGATAATTTTCTTTGAATTTCAAAAATTAATTCTCACTCTTTTAACTTAGCGTCAGCTTCAAAAATCTTTGGATCGGTCACCACGAGGACTCTTGCGAAGGTCGAGACTCTGCCGACCTTGTTGGTAGCCTCGCATGTGTATCTACCAGAATCATCCTCAGTGATGTTGCCTATGCTGAGACTGCACTTGAATCCATTGTAGTAGATCGTGTATCGAGGATCCACATTGGGTCCGATCTCAGTCGAATCACGATACCAGCGGATGTTGATTTTCGAATCGCCGCGTACCTGATTTTTGGATTGTTCAACATTTACTTGGGTATCATAGGACTGGGTTTTTGATTTAAAGATCGGGGATATGCTTCTTCAACAATTGGTCTACCTCGCATTCCAACTGCACGGTGGATCCCTGAAGAGCCTTCAACTGTCCCGGAAGTATCTTGCTGAATTCCGGCAGCTCAACTGTTTCACCAACTATCACGGAACTGGTCGAGGTCACCGATTCACCCCATCCGTAACGATTGCGCGGTGTCACACGGAATTTGTATTCTCCACCAGGACGAAGGTTGAAAGCGTCGAACGTGTTGATTGGAGTAACGCCAAGCTGTTAAAGAGGACAGTTAATAAGTGTAGAGGTAATAAGATGTCACGGAGACAGACGCGGCTCTCTCGTCTGCGCGCGAGAGAGATAAAAAGCCTTACTTCGCGAAACAGGGTTACGAGCGACTGTCGCGAGGAACATTCGCGCGAATAATTTTGGCTCAGGTTATTTCGGATTGTTTTCAAAAGATTTTGCAATCACGAAATATCGTATTAGTCAGTTACTGCATAATGTAATAAGGAAGTGCGATAGGACAGGGTGCATCATATCAGACCTCGGCCCATCTTGCTCCGCCATCGCCCCCCAATTGCCATGCGTCCACCCTGTAAGCTATCACGGGTGCGGGTCCTCTTTGTTCCGCTTTGCTCCAAGTTAGAGCCAACCAGTTTCTACCACTGTCAACGACCACAGGCTCGCTGCTGATTGGTCCTGGAACATCTGGAACAAATGAAGATACTCCTTAATTTATTTCAAACCACGAAGAGAACGTCGAACGTTATTCTGGAATTTATGAAATTCCCTGGCACATTTAAAAAACGTGAAATTCTCTCTGACCTAAATCTTTAGAATTACAGCATAGTGTAAATAAACAGGCGAATTTTCACACTCTATAAATTCATCATGATATTCTATATCGCGTGGATCGTTATCACTACTTTTTTTCGAACCTTGATAACCCGTGAGATATTCCAAAAATTCCGAAATCAAGGAATCGCTTGCTGCCCAGGAACGTCTCAGTCGCTGCAGGGCCAGTTGCTCGATATCTTCATTTAAATTATCTTCTATCCCGTTCATGGCATTGACTCGCATTTCGAAAGAATTTTTCCAAAAATTTTTTCCTCAGTCGTATAAAAATGCCCAAATCGATGAAACTTCAATTAAATGATAATTCGACTGTTAGACGTGTTTGAAGTAAGCATGATCGCGCGAGGTGTATTCAGGTTTTTCCCGAAGAAAAGAAAGCTGACGAGGCGACGTGCGTCCCGACGCGAACTGAATTTCAGTTTTTCGGGAGAGCCGAACGAAAATAGCCGACGTCCACCGTCGCAGGGCGTCGTTACCTCCCAAAGACTCTTTATTGGCTCAACGCTGAATACCTGCGAGAATCTCATATAAATTTTTCAACTAAATAACCTGATCTCTTCAACAGACCCAGTCGAATCATCACCAGATGATTTTAAGTGATCTTTGTCAACGAGTGTGACTTCAACTTCATGAGACCTACCAAAAGTCATTTGCTAGAAGTTCATCGCGATGATGCTGATGATCATTTTGTTCCTGGGGTCATTTCAGTCATTCGAACCTTTCCCATTGCCTTGTGCCACGTGAGAGCAATTATCTTCTAGCTCTCTTACCTTATGGCTTATGGGCTTATGGCTTATGCTACTTTCCAATGACATATAAACGAACGAAGGTCGCACATAGTCAACTTCCATTGGTCTATGTAACCAGCTACATGACCATTTAGCTTTTTCAGTCTATAATCTTTGTGTATGGAAGTTTTATCGACTTGAGATTTTGCATAGCAGTATGGAAGTCCATCTTATTATAGATCTCGGCCATTAATAATTCTGTGATTCAGCCGCAATTCGGAACGTGGGTGATTCGAATACGAATCTTTCGGAGGGACCAGCAGGTTAGGTTAGGTCGTACATTTTTTGTTTACGTAATCCTGAAAACGAGGCACACGTGCCAGGTACGAGCAGTTACGGCACTGGGACCTCGGTGAATTTTATGAAAAAAAATGAAAAAACCAAACCGTCCAATGATCTTCGGTCGTGACGTCATTGGGTCTTGTACTACAGAGAGTCGAGTGTCGCTTTATAATTAAAATGTGGGCTGGCTTGGTCAAGGAACCGTCACAGTTGGCGAGGCGCCAGAATTCGTGCAACTGGCACGAGAACTTGAGGGAACCAAAGTCACGAAAAAGAAAAAATTTTTTAAGTATATACAAAAAAAATATGGAAACACGTGAAATAGAAGCGAAATGAAAACAAAAAATTCGCGAAATGTTCTCGGATAATTTTCGCGATTATACAATATGCTATTTATGGACTGCAAAGTGGTATAACCTGCGAAACCATTCGAGTCGCCGTTTAATCGTTTCGACGTGACCTTCTCGTTAGAGATCGCCGAGCCCATTAACTCTCCCGTTAATTAGCTTGAAAGGCAGGAGCGACCAATCACCGCAATCTAGTATTCGCGCGTCAATTATCCTAGCACATGTGAGTCACACGCGAAATTATCCCATGATCGGCGTATGCTACATGCGTGGTAAACCTGTCAATCGTTAATTATTCGCAATTGGTAGTTGTCCATTTTTTATAAACTATTTCAAGTATCATTCGATGATTCCTACTATTCTCGTGACAATGTAAATATACACTGACAGATAACCAATCTTTTTTTTTCAGCATGATTCAGTTGGGACAAGTAGGCAGCTCTTGAATTCAGATAGAAGAGTCTCTTCAATTTTTCAACCTACGCTAAAGCATTCGACTCTTACGGTTGAAAATTAAAAAATTTTTTACTCCATAATTCGCCATAATTTACATTCTATTGTTAAATTATTAAAAGTGATCTTACAGTAAGACTCACTTTTTATGTATGACCTTTCGCCGTCGTGTATATCAGCAAGGAGGTTATCGGTGTCCATGGTACCCCAGTCGGGGGACGGCGTCAATGATCTTGCTCGCTGTTTCACCTGTTGACATTCTCGTGATTACAGATATCTATTGATTGGGACTAATGGCTTGGACATTGAAATGACGAACCTTGACTGTGACGAAAGTCCGATCGCAACCGTAGCAATTTTTTGCAAGTATGCAGTAAGTCCCTTCGTCAGAGGCCAAGGCCCTCTTCAGGCTGAATCGTACGTAATCGTCGATGACTTCCTTATGGGACCGTTGACTGTTAGTGATGTCCCGAATTCCTTTCATCCATGTAACTGTAATTCCAACAGTACATTAGCAGTCGATAAAACGGAGGGACAGGTAGAAATCGATTGAATGATTAATCATTGTGGTAAGTAAGTCTACCTCTAGGCTTCGGACTACCAGTCACTCTGAATGATATTGTAATGTCTTCGCCAACGGCGACTGTCATCAGATTATCTGGTCGCGACATAAACATGGCTGGTTTCCCACCGGGAATTGAACTTGGCGCCACGACCTGTACGATGGCGCTAGTGTCTACGTGCCCATATGCATTGCTAGCTCTGCAGATGTAAGTGTCGGTTTCCATTTCTGTAACTTCCGGTACCATCAGCGTGTACACTCCAGATTCGGCGAACGTTCTTGCCGTGGGAGTTGATATTGGCTCTCTCTTAGTTCCACGGAGCCAGGTCACTTCCGGTGCTGGCATGCCTATTTAGATTGAAGAATTTTTTTGGGTTGGTTTTTTTTCGGAGGAAATATATTTTTATCTTTTTTAGATACCTTTGACCTCCACCTGGAGCGCAATGGTTCCTCCGGCAGGGACGCTGTGATCCGTCAGAATGTTTGAGAAATGAGGTCTCCTTACGTCTCTGCTGATTCTGCTTTGAGAAACTTTGTCTCGTCTACTGGCTGCGTATTGATCGCGACCTGGGCAATCAAGTGGTAACGGTTAATAACCGGTAATGTTGGTTTTCAAATGGGGTAGTGTGCTGTTAGGGGGGAAGGAAGAAATAGTCACCTTCGAAGTGGACCATGTGAGAAATCTGGTCGCACCAGACTTGATTTTCTGCTTTGCAAGTGTATTGGCCACTGTCGGCTGCTGTCGGTTCAGAAATCTGCAGGCGACAGACGCCGTCGCTGAGGTCGCTTTGTTGGAAACGGCTACCTATCAGAGCTTCGCCATCCTTCAGCCAGGATATTGTGGGAGTCGGTTGGCCACGGACTCGGCATTCGAGGACCAGTTCGTTATCCGAAAATCGGTAAGTATCTATGGATGTGTTGGATGATTGAGAGTCGATGGAATTTACAGTAAGAGCGGATTTTTATTTTGTGTAATTACCTTTCATAGATCTGGTGAAAGTTGGAGGCAATGGCGCTGGTTCGAAACCCTCGAAGACCTTCAGTTTGGCTTCGGTCACCGATTGCCCGTGGACGTTCTTGGCCACGCATGTGTAACTTCCGGAATCTTCTGGTAAAGCCGCGTAAAATTCGAGACACGCCATTCCGTGTTCGAGCTTCGTGCGATACCGATTACTTGGACCGAGATGGAGGCCATCCTTTAACCAGGATACTTGGGGTTCCGGAGATCCAAGAACTGTACAGGTCAACTTTATTCGCGACCCTTCTGCCGCTGTTCTGTCAGTCAGTTTTGTGCAGAAAATCGGTTTGTTCCTGTGATCTCTTGGGCCGCACTGAAAGATTGAAGATGTTAAGATGCAACTAGTTTAAAGATTTTATAATTTTTGGGATTGGTTTTAAAAGTACCTCGACAGTCGAACTTTTGCTGGTAGCAGAGTAATATGGAGTAGAATCATCGGTCAAATGACTTCTTGCTCTTGTTCTTGGCCTTGATACCGTAAGAGTATCGCTTCCGGTTGAATCGTCGAATCTTACCGGAACTTCTCTTATTCTGGCTTGAGTGTCGTAGCTTTTCGCTCTGCGTGAAGATCTGTCCAACCTTTCGACTTCTACAACTGCGTGCTCCTTGGGTCTTCTTCTGGGTTCAGTTAGCGTTTTATCATCACTGAGGGTTTCCGATATCTCAGAAATTGTGGAAGAGACTGACACTTCCGTTTCCGGATGTGATGTGGTTCGTTCCTTCTCTTCTTTTTTTGATACATCTTCAGCCTTATCTTTGGATATTTCTTCTTGCGCTGATTTTTTGCTCTTAAGAGATGTTCTCCTCTCCGAATCCTTTTCAGCAGTTTTTGCTTTCTTTGACGAGTCCTTTTTCCTCTCTTCTTCTCTTTTCTTTTTCTTTTCTTCCTCTTGCTTACGAAGTTTTTCGGCTTCCTCCTTTTGCTTCTTTTCCTCATCTTCCTTACGTTTGCGCTCCGCTTCTTCTTTCTTCTTCTTTTCCTTCTTTAGACGTTCTTCCTCCTCTTGCTTCTTTAGATTTTCTGATTCCTTCTTCAGACGTTCCTCTTCTTCTTTCTTTTTCAATTGTTCGGCTTCTTTCTTAAGACGCTCGTCCTCTTTCCTTTTTCGTTCAGCTTCTTCCTTCTTTAATCTTTCCGCTTCTTCCAATTTGATACGCTCCTCTTTCTCTTTCTTCGAACGTTCTTCTTCTTCTTCTTTCTTAAGACGTTCTGCCTCTTCCTCTTTCCTTAATCGCTCAGCTTCTTTCTTCTCAGCTTCTTCTCTCTTCAATCTCTGTTCTTCAAGTCGTGCCTCTTCTTCCTTTTTCAGACGTGCTTCTTCTTCTTTTTTCTTCAGCATTTCAGCCTCTTCGTTCTTAAGTCGTTCTTCCTCCTCTTTCTTCAATCTTTCTGATTCTTCACTTTTCAAACGTTCCTCCTCTTCTCTCTTTAATCTATCAGCTTCTTCTTTCTTCAGCTTGTCTTCCTTCTCTTTCTTTGCTCGTTCAGCCTCTTCCTTCTTTTTCTTCTCCTTTTTCTCTTTCTTTAAGCGATCGGCTTCTTCTTGCTTTAATTTATCAGCCTTTTCTTTCTTTAGCCTTTCTTGTTCTTCTTTCCTTAGGCGTTCCTCTTCCTCCATCTTGAGACGCTCCTCTTCTTGTTTTTTCAGACGATCGTCTTCTTCTTTCTTAAGATGCTCCTCTTGTTCTTTCCTCAGACGTTCTTCTTCTTCTTTCTTTACGCGTTCCTCTTCTTCTTTCTTAAGACGTTCCGCTTTTTCTTGTTTCAGACGTTCTTCTTCTTTCTTTACGCGTTCCTCTTCTTCTTTTTTCAGACGATCTTCTTCTTTCTTTAGGCGTTCCTCTTCTTCTTTCTTAAGAAGCTCCTCTTTTTCTTTTTTCAGACGATCTTCTTCTTTCTTTATGCGTTCCTCTTCTTCTTTTTTCAGACGATCTTGTTCTTCCTTTACGCGTTCCTCTTCTTCTTTCTTAAGGAGGTCCTCTTTTTCTTTCTTGAGACGATCTTCTTCTTCCTTCAGACGCTCTTCTTTTTCTTTCTTTAGACGTTCTTCTCTTTCCTTCTTTGCGCGTTTTTCTTCTTTTTTTAGACGTTCTTGTTCTTTCTTTGCCCGTTCTTCTTCTTTCTTAAGACGCTCCTCTTCTTGTTTCAGGAGATCTTCTTTCTTTAGGCGTTCTTCTTCCTCTTTCTGTACGCGTTTTTCTTCCTCTTTCTTTAGGGGTTCTTGTTCTTTCTTCTCCCGCTCTTCTTCTTCTAGCTTAAGACGGGCTTCTTCTTCTTTCTTTATACGCTCCTTTTCCTCTTGCTTCAAACGTTCTTGTTCTTTCTGTTCTCGCCCCTCTTTTTCTAGTTTGAGACGAGCTTCTTCTTCTTCTTTCTTTGCACGTTGCTCTTGTTCTTTCTTATCCCGCTCTTCCTTTTCTAGCTTGAGACGAGCTTCTTCTTCTTCTTTTTTTACAAGATCCTCTTTTTCTTTCTTTAGGCGTTCCTCTTCCTCTTTCTGTACGCGTTTTTCTTCCTCTTTCTTTAGGCGTTCTTGTTCTTTCTTCTCCCGCTCTTCTTCTTCTAGTTTGAGACGGGCTTCTCCTTCTTTCTTTACACGATCTTCTTCTTCTTTGTTTAGGCGTTCTTGTTCTTTCTTTTCCTGCGCCTCTTTTTCTAGTTTGAAACGAGCTTCTTCTTCTTTCTTTACACGCTCCTCTTCTTCTTTCTTTAGGCGTTCTTGTTCTTTCTTCTCCTGTTCTTCTTTTTCTATTTTGAGACGGGCTTCTTTTTCTTCTTTCTTTAGATGCTCTTCTTCTTCTTTCCTCAGGCGTTCTTGTTCTATCTTTTCCTCCGCCTCTTTTTCCAGTTTGAGACGAGCTTCTTCTTCTTTCCTTAAGCGTTCTTTCTCTTTCTTCTCTCGCTCTTCTTTTTCTAGTTTGAGACGGGCTTCTTCTTCTTTCTTTACACGCTCCTCTTCTTCTTTCTTTAGGCGTTCTTGTTCTTTCTTCTCTCGCTCTTCTTTCTCTAGTTTGAGACGGGCTTCTTCTTCTTTCTTTACACGCTCCTGTTCTTCTTCCTTTACGCATTCTTGTTCTTTCTCTCGCTCTTCTTTTTGTAGTTTGAGACGGGCTTCTTCTTCTTCTTTCTTTATGCGCTCCTCGTTTTCTTTCTTTTGGCGTTCTTGTTCTTTCTGGAAACAGGTTTCTTCTTCTTCTTTTTTCAGATATTCCTCTTCCTCATTCTTTAGACGCATCTCTTCTTCTTTCTTTACGCGCTCTTCTTCTTTTTCAAGACGTTCTTCTTCGTCTTTTTCAATCTTCAGAAGTTGCTCTTCTTCCACTTTCAGTTGATTTGCCTTTTCTTTCTTTAATTGCTCTTCCTGTTCCATTTTTAATTTATCAGCTTTCTCATCTTGTTCTTTTTCTTTTTTCAAACGTTCTGCCTCCTCTTTTCTTAATCTTTCTTGTTCTTCTTCTTTCTTCCGTTCTTCAGCTGCTGCTATGTTCAAACTATTCTCTTCTTCTTTTTGTCTACGTTCATCATCCTCCTGCTCTTGACGTGCAGCCTCTTCTCTTTTTAATTTTTCTTCTTCCTCATTCTTCAACCGTTCACTTTCATTTTTTTCGAACTCCTCACGTTCACTTTCTTTTTTCTTTAATAGTTCATCCTCCTCCTTTTTCAAACGTTCCTCTTCTTCCCTTTTAAGTCTGTCAGCTTCTTCCTGCAGTCTCTTCTCTTCGGCTTCGATCATTTCCCTTTCACGTCTTTCAGCTTCTTTAATCTTTTCAGCTTCTTCCTTCTTCAACCTCTCAGCCCTCTCTAACTTTTCGCTCTCCTTTTTCTTCAGCTCTTCTTCCTTCTTCAAAATCTCAGCTTCCTCCCGACTCAACTTGTGAGCATCCTCTTCCTCGTCCTCTTCCTCTTGTTCCTCAGCAGATAAAATTTCGGTCTCGGTCACGTCTCTGTCCGTGGAATCCATTCCTGACTCCACAAGAGGAGCAGCTTCCTGCACGGAATGCTGAATAACTTCAATTCCTTTTTCGAGAGCTTCGACAGGAACTTGCATGGCCTTTAACAAGGTCCAAGCATTGGAGTCCTCTTGCTCATTTTCCAAAAGCGTTTGTTCGAGGACCATCATACCGTGTTGAAGTTCCCTCACTTGATTTGCCATTTCCGCTATAGGTGTTTCATTATCGAGTATTAATTGCCCATCCGATTCGAGGCTAACATTCTGTTCTATTTGTGCAAATCCTCGCTGAAGCTCTTCCAGAGGCTGTGCGATACTCTCCAAAGCTGAAATTTCCGAAAGAGTATCTTCAGAAGCTTCAACGTATTCTTCCTGAATTTCAGCTATTCTAGCTTGAAGCTCAACCAACGGCGCTCCCACCATTCTCATTACTTCAGCTTTCCTCTTAATGCAGATTGGCTCTTCAATTATTCTATCATGAATGAGCCTCACGGCACTTCGGAGATGCAGGATAGGTTGTTCCAGACTTTGGAAGGAAGATTCTTCCTGTAACAGTTCGATAGCTTCGATTGAATTTTTAAGTTCTGTCAAAGACGGTGCCAGACTCTTCAACATTTGACTATCGTCAGCACTGGAGGCTGATTCAGCGAATGGTTTGTCAGCCGACTGTGTCTGGATTACTGAAATAGATTTTTGAAGATCCTTCAGCGAATCGAAGATTGCGTCCACGGTTGTATCCACATTAACCACTTCTTGTAGAACGTCAATTTCTTCTTCGACAGCTGCGATACATTGCTGCATCCCTCGAAGAGGCTTCAAGAGAGTTTTAAGAGCCTCCAACTCAATCTGAACTTCAACGCTGTTTTCTTCAACGATTTTACCATCTATCTTGTCAATCGTTTCAGCTATATCTCCTATTGGCTCCAAGAGATTCTTCACAGATACCAATTTTCCCACCATCGACTTAGGCAATTCAATTTCTTCAAGGCCTTTGACGCTCACTTCCGGTATTCTCAAACGAACGACTTCCATAGCCGAATGAAGAGCTCTCAGTGGCTCTTCCAGATTAGCAAGATATATAGAAGAAGATTCCTGCACTGTCGTAATAGATTTTTTCAATTCTTCGAGCGGTAACGTTAAGGTACTTAAAATTTTTGTTTCCTCCACAGCTTTAACGGCTTCAGCGATCGGCCTATCGGCAGCTTGTTCCTGAAGAAGACAAATGGACTTTTCCAAATCGTAAAGAGACTCCACGATCGAGTCTATTGCTGCTTCTTCGTCGAACGTATCGTACTTCGTTTGAAGTTTTTCGAAGCTTTCCTGAATACTATAAAGAGGTTCTATCAGTGTCTGAAGAGCTTCGTACTCTATTGCCCGTTCTATACTACTCTCCTGAAGAGTCTCTTCCTGGATGCTGAGTATGGCCTCTTTGATTCCATTCAGAGGTTCCATCAAATTCTTTATGATCGACCAGTCTGCTTCTAATGTTTTTGCAGCAACTTCAGTCACTTCGAACGCGCCTCTTTGCTTAGATAAATTATATTCCTGAATAGTAGCTATTGACTTCTGAAGTTCTTCAAGTGGATGCTCCAGTACCTTTGTCGCCGAAGTCTCTTTCTTTTCTTCAACCTCAACAGAAGTGGGTTCGAGAAGTATTTGCTCCTGAATAATCGCTATTGATTTTTGTAATTCTTCAACCGGTTGAGCCAGACTCTTCAGTACAGATATATCTTCTATTTCGGAGGTAGAAACGGCTGTGGGATTTTCCAGCAGCAATTCTTGAATACTGACGATGGACTTCTGAAGTTCTTCAATCGGCTCGGCCAATGATTTTAGAATCTTTATATCTTCCTTGCCTGCTTCATGGTCCATAATTGCCTGCTCTTGAATAACAGCTACAGATTTTTGAAGTTCTTCAAGAGGTTCAGTGACGGCTGTCAAAACAAAAGATTCTTCTCTGTCGGAAATAGAAGCTACATCCGGTTCGATTACAAGCTGTTCTTCAATAATAGCCAGACTTTTGTACAGCTCTGACAATGGTTGTGCAAGTGTTTTCAAGGCTGAAATGTCGTCGTCCCTTGAAATAGTGACAGCCTCAGGTTCAAGAACAGTGTATTCCTGGATAATGGCGATGGCTCTTTGTATTTCTTGAAGAGGCGTAGCCAGTGTCTTTAAAATAGATAAATTTTCTTTTTCGGATATTGATACTGTTCCCGGGTCAATAATTAGTTGCTGCTCGACTACAGCCAGGCTCTTCTGGAATTCTTCCAGGGGCTTCCCTAGAGTCTTCAGTAGCGAAATGTCTTCCTGTTCGGTCACTGATTCTGTACCAGGCTCCATTATGAGTTGATCTTGAATGAGCGCTACCGATCGATAAATTTCTTCTAAAGGTTTGGCCAAGGTTTCTAAAGCTGAGATGCTCTCTTTTTCTGATAGTTCGCCCTCTGCTTCGATGATCGTTCGCTCCTGGATCGTAGCAATTACTTTTTGCAATTCTCTTAACGGCTGAGCAACAGTCTTCAACACTGACATGTCTTCCTTTTCTGAAAGTGAAGTAGCCTCGGGTTCCATTGTCTTCTGCTCTTCGATAAGTACTAATGACTTGTGCAATTCCTCCAGTGGATGAGCCAGTTCCTTCAAGAGCGCCAATTCCTGTTCCGGAATGGACTCAACTCTGGGTTCAGCAAAGGCAGTTTCTTCGACGATTGCAACTCCCATAGCTGGTTCCTTCGCATCATCTGCCCAGGTTTTCAACTGCGAAACATTTTCAGATATCGTATCTGCACTTGGTTCCATTATAATTTCTTCTCCCACCACAGCCAGACACTTCTGAAGCTCTTCGAGGGGCTTAGCTAAAGTTTTGAGTACGGAGATGTCTTCAAATTTGGAAACCTCTTCGATATTCGGTTCGACAGAAGTTTCTTCTTGGACAAGAGCTATTGATTTCTGCAACTCTGCCAAAGGTTGAGCAATTGTTTTTAACAGCGAAATATTTTCCTTTTCCGACATACTTTGTAGGCCTCCTTCAACCATAACTTCTTCCTGGATCAACGCAATCGATTTGTGTAACTCTTGCAGTGGTTCGGCCATTTTTTGCAACGTTGATGTACTCTCTTTTTCTGAGATACTTTGAGCATCAGGTTCCATGACACATTCTTCATGAACAAGAGCAACGATTTTTGATAATTCCTGAAGAGGCAGTGCCAGGGCGCTGATCATCTTCACGTTTCCAGTTTCTGTTAATTCTGAAGTTCCCGGTTCGAGAACTTCTTGCTCTTCGATCGTAGCTATCGATTTTTGAAGTTCACGAAGAGGTTTAGCAATCGTTTCAAGAACATTCAGATCCACCGTTAAGTCTTTCAGAGATTCAGTCATTTCTTCGGGAACTTCCGATTGAAGCCCTTCGGCGACTTCTTTAACAATTTGTTTTTCTTGAATCTTCACCTTGGCTTCGGGTTCTTCTTCCGTTGATTTCACAGCGCTAGCTTCTTTGATCTGTTCCGAAGCTTGATCTTCCACGCTTTCCGTGACTACTACTTCTTCTTGGATTACAGCAATGGACTCCTTCAACTCTTCGATTGGTTTTATCAAATCTTTCAGAAGCGGTGCTTCCGAATCTTCCCTTAGAACTTCACCCACTTCCTCGGACTCTTCAGCAGCTATCGCGACAGCCCTTTGTAATTGTGCCAGTGGCTCTTCAAGAGCTTTCAGAACTTCTATTTTGATACCTTGTTCAGTAATGACTTTCTCTTTGACCCCAGCAATAGACTTTTGCAAAGCTTCCAACGGTTTAGCTAATTCCTCAATCTTTGCTGTTTCTTCCGCCACTTTTTCCGTCACTTGAATCGCTTCTATGAGCTTCGCCATCTCTTCAAGAGGCCTAGCAATGGCTGCTTCCACATCCTCCTGAATTTTATTAGCAGTTTCAGTTCCTTGCTCAACCTTCGCTTCCTGAGCAGTCACAACAGCCTTCTGCAGTTCTTCCATCGATAACACCAATTTTGACAGATTCTCTTTCGACTTGCCTTCTTCCACTTTGACCTCTGCGATGCTCGCTATCGATTTTTGCAGCTCTTCCGTTCGCTGTGCCAAAATTTCAAGAGCCTTTATTTCAGGCAATTCTCCCGTTGATCCAGCAGAAACAACTTCCTCTTGAATCAATGAAATACTTTTCTTAAGTTCTTCCAGAGGTTCAGCCAATTTTGTCAATGGAGAAATATCTGATGTTTTATCCATGGTCTCCACGACTTCCTCTTGCAGAATCGTCACACGCTCCTTAAGATCGTTAAGTGGTTTGGCAAGTTGTTCCAGAGCTGGAACATCCTTTAGATCAGCAGTATGTTCCAGAATCATTTGTTCTTCTATGCTGGCAATAGCACGTTGAATGTCTTCGAGAGGTTTTGCAATTTCTACAGGCGTCTTCTCACCCACCAAAGTTCCAGCTTCTCCAGACTCTTCTTGATTTAGCATTATTGATTCCTGAAGCTTTCGCAAGGGTCGAGCCAGAGAGTCTAGCAATTCTGGAGCTTTGATCACGGTTGCCACTTCGGATGAGCTTTCTTCAACTTTAACTTCAGCTTGCGATTCATCCATCTTCTCCTTTACTTCAATCGGTTTTACTTCTTCAGTCAAGAGCTCTTCGTCGGTCGATTTAGCTTCAGCTAATACCTTCTCATCTACCAACTGTGCCTGCTGAACTTGTTCAGTGATCTGCGTCTCGGATGCTTTTCTTTGCGATACTTTGTCTTCGCAAATAATAGCTATAGCCTTTTGCAACTCTTCAAGCGGTTTGGCTACCTCCTCCATAGTTGAACATTTATCTGGAATCTCTTCAACGCTCTCTGCTGTTATTGCCTTCTCCTCGATGGCCGCTATGAACGTTTGCAATTCTTCCAAAGGTTTTGTCAAGGAACATAACGCTGGAATGCTGTCCTGTATATCTTTCAAGGATTCGCCAGCAACTAAAACAGTTTGTTCCTGGATAACTGCGATTGTCTTTTGAAGTTCTTCCAGGGGTTTTCCAATTTGTTGAAGAACTTTTTCATTATCTGGCATTTCTGCACTTTCTTCCAGGAGAACTTGTTCCTGAATAATGGCAATGGATTTTTGCAATTCTTCCAAGGGTTCGCAAATGGTATGAATACTTCTTCCTTCGTCTGACATCTCCTTAGTGGTTTCTAAACTTTGTTGCAGAGCAATCACGAGGCAGCTCTTCAGATCTTCGAAAGGTCTTGCCAGTTCGGAAATTATCGAAACATCTGGTAGCTGCGAAGTGGTTTCAGCAACTTGACCTTGAGATACCATAATGGCTTCGATGAGTTCCTCGAGTGGCTGGGCAGTGGTTTGTTGAATATCCTTTGAATCTTCCTTCGCTTTTGATTTAGATTCTTCTGGCTCAATGATTTTTACTTTTTTCACCTCCAGGGAATGTATTGCTTTAAGAAGTTCTGTTACTGATTCTGCCAGATCAAGAAGTACTGTGATGTTTTCTTCTATGGCTGCACTGGTACTGCCTTCGATCATCTGTTGTTCCTGAATGATGGCTAAGGATTTTTCGAATTCTTCAAAAGGCTCCGTCAGATGTTTTAGACTTGATAAATTTCCAAATTCTGCTCCGGTCTCTTCGGATATTTGAAGTACGTTTGTTAAAGTAAATTCAAGCTTTTCCAGGGAACTTGCAAGACTTGCGAATGCTGTTTCTTCGGTGCTTAAGGAAATTGCGACGAAAACTTTATCTACTATAGCAGCGTTCACCTCGAGTATTCTCTGAAGATTTTGAATTACGTCCAGTCCTTCAAGTTTTTGAGATTTTTCGCTTGTAGTACCAGAAGCTTGACGTTCGATCGAACTTGCAATTGATTTTGTTAGTTCTTTTAACGGTTGCGTAAAATCTTTCAAAATAGTGACACTCGGAATTTCGAGTTTGGTTTCGACCTTTTCAATATCGGCTTCTTTCTCTACTGGTGCCTTTGGTTTTTCAGACACTGTCGATTCTTCGATATGTGTTGCTTTCGGTTTTGGTACTTCATCTGCTTGAGGTATTTCAGATTCTGTGGGGTGTGCTGCTTCTTGAGGTTGGGATATCTCTTCAGGTTCAGTAGCTTCTTTCGTTTT
Source organism: Trachelus tabidus (assembly GCA_030142655.1). Classification (NCBI taxonomy): domain Eukaryota; kingdom Metazoa; phylum Arthropoda; class Insecta; order Hymenoptera; family Cephidae; genus Trachelus; species Trachelus tabidus. The sequence goes on from JARQTI010000122.1 coordinate 173,323, forward strand.
GATTTCTTTGTCAGTTTTACATTCTTCAATTTCTCCAGATTTTAAGGGTTCGGAAGTTTCTGGTCCTTCTTCCTGCTTAGTAATTTCTTTTGTTTCAAGCACATCTGCTTCAACAACTTCCGCTGTTTTTTCTACTTTGGGCTTCTCTTCGTTAGAAGGTCCAGCAGGTTCCGATACTTCAGTTTCCGATCGTTCTATTGTTTTTTCTGGTTCTAGCGCTTCTTCCTTCGAAGTTTCTTCAGGCTGGCTCACTTCATCTGATTTCAGCACCTTTTCTTGTTCTAGCATCTCTTCTGGTTTCGGCATCTTCTCCTGTTCAGGCACTAATTCGGGTTCCAGCACCTTCTCTTGTGCAGATACGTCTTCTGGTTTCAGCATCTTCTCTTGTTCTTGTTCAGGAACTTCTTCTGATTTCATCACCTTCACCTGTTCAGATACCTCTCCAGATTCTAGCATCATCTTTTGTTTAGGTACCTCTTCTGGTCTCAGCTCCTTTTCTTCTTCAGACACTTCCCCTGTTTTCAGGACCTCCTCTTGTTCTTGTTTGGGAACTTCTTCTAGTTTCAGCGTTTCTTCTATTTGACTTTCTGCCTGTTCAACATTAATTGCCTCTTCCACCTTTGGCAGCTCTTCAATTTCAATACCCTCCCTTTCTTCTATTTTTTTTTCAGCTTTCACAGCCTCAATCTCTTGAACTCTTTCAGAAGTCCTAGCTTCTTCAAACTCACTCGGAATATCTTTCACCTCCGCCGTCTTCGCAGCTTCCATCTTAACTTCTTCAATCGCACTTTTAATTTCTGAGACTTTAGCCACAATTTCTTCATTTACTTCATCCGAAACTTCAGCTTGTCGCGGCGTCTCAACCGCAATATCTTTTTCGGCAACAATCGAAGCTGCAATCTTTTCTTCTTTCAATACTGCTAAAGATTTCTGAAGCTCCTGAACTGGTTTAACAAGTTCTTGTAACGTTTCAACTTGGTGATGTTTACCGATTGTTTCCAAAGGTACTATCTGTTCCTGAACAATCGCAATGGTTCTTTCTAATTGATCTAAAGGTTTCGCCAATGTAGCGATGGCCGACAAATTTTCTTGATCCGCCATAGACCCTGCCTCTTCCATTTGAACAGTTTGTTCCTGAACAGCAGCTATAGATTTCTGAAGTTCTATCAGTGGTTCCGTTAGCTGCTTCAACATCGATTCACTCTGTATCTCTTGTGTACTCTCGGCAACACTCTCCTCAATGGCGGATATAGATTTCTGTAACTCGCCAAGATGTTGACTCAAAGGTTGAACAGGTTCTTGGCCAACAGTTACTTCGGACGTCTGAACTTTTCCTTCTTGAAGAGATTCAACAGCTTTTTGCAATTCTTGCAGAGGCTTTGCTAGTTCCTTGACAAGCGTTACGTTTTCAATTTCTTGTTTTGACATTTCAATCACTTCATCCACCACCGTCTCGGCTGTACTCAAGGCTATTGGCATTTTGTCTTCAACTTCACTATCAGCAGCGGAAGCATGTTGCACTTCTGCAAGCTCTTCTGCCTTTTCTTCAGCTTGTTGTTCTTGAAAAGCGACCTGCAGAGCTCTTCGCAATTCCTGACTCGTTGGAGACGGTTCTCTCCTGGGTAGTTCTTCGACTGTCAATGCTTCCTCACTCCTAGGAGTTCCTCTAACAATTTTTCTCACGATCTCCTTGATCTTATCCAGAGGAACAAAAACAGCTGATAGAGTCTCAATGATCGAAGCTCCTTTGGCTTCGTGAATCAACTCATTTTGAAGAAGAGTCAAGGATGATCGAAGTTCGGACATCGAGTCGCTGAGTGCTTGAAGAAGTTCCGTCGAGGACGGCGTAATGGGATGCATGACTCTTTGTTCCAAATTCTCACTGAGGACGGTCAAAGCCGATTGCAGTTGATTCGTAGGATATAGAAATCCTTCGATAATGACTTCCTCGTCGATAGGCTGATCCAGCTGATTGAATTGATCCTGGGCCAGCAGGATCTGCTTCTGAAGAGCTTCCAGGGACTGTGAAATAACTTTGTACGACTGTTCGTCTATGTAATCCTCCAGCGCGAGGATCGTATTGCTCAGATGATCCAGAGGACCAATCATATGACCGCGCAGAGTGACGCTTGGCCTTCTTGAATAATCTGTCTGGTTCACCTGCTGTTGAATCGTGGTCATTGCAGAATTCAAACTGATCAGCGGCTCGACAATTAATCCAGAGTTCTTCTTATCTTTTATTTTCGCGACTGTATCGTCGATGGACTTCTTCAGGCCTTCTACCGCGTCGAATATGACGTTCTTCTTTTCAGCAAGTAGCATCGTTTCAGGAACGACGCCTTGGCTACTATGAATGACATTTAGAGAACTCTGGAACTCTATGAGAGGCTCCACTAGATTTTTCAACTCCAGAATGGCCTCCCTCTGCTGGTCCAGTAGATCGTAATCCGTCAATATGATGTTCATTGTCTCCCTAAGGATATCGATAGGCTCTCCCAAGGATGCTGCGACGTCCGTTTCAACTGCATCTTTCGCAGAGATTTCCAGATCGTTCATGCACTTTCTCACGATTTCCAGAGGCTTGATAACGTCGTGAAGTACCTGGATCACTACCTGCCTTGCGTTTATTTCTCTCGACACTATTGGTATCCACGTTTCTATATCTTGAAGAACTTTGACAATGGGTTCAAGATTCTTCGACTGATTCGACTGATCTGCTTTTATGACGTTCGCCACGACTGTCTTTATTTCTTGAATTGGTTCCTCGAGGTGGTTCAGGATAAATAGTTCCTCGACGTTATGCTTACTCGTGCTCAATGCTTCGCTCATGCTCAGTAATGGCGGCAGTAAGTCTTCTAAGGCTGTTATCGTTCCTTCGTTTGATAACGATTCGGTATAGGACGCCGTCGATATGTGAAGCATGGATACCGATTGTCTTAGCTCTTCAAGGCTATTTGCTATTTTTGATGTCGTACTGGTTGATAGCTGTTCGTAATCTTCAAGAGTGCTCGCTATCTTCAATTGGACCGTTTGAAGTGGTTTGGATACTATTGTTGATATGTCTTCAGATTCAACTTTCACCTCTGTCTCTTCTCCTGGAACTTCTTCCGTCTTCAACTCTTCGTGCTTCTTCGTTGCGACCGACTCCGCTGAAACTTTTCCCGAATCTGCCAAGGACTCTTCTTCTTGCTTTTGAAGCATCACAGTTTCCGAAGAGTCGACTGTGCTGGTAGTAGCCACAGAGGCGGTTTCTGATTTTGAGGCATCTGTAACCATGTGGGTTTCAGGAAGTTCACTCTGCTGAATATCAACTGCAGTTGTTTCTTCAGGTACTAAAGATTTCACGACTTGCTGCAATTCTTTTTTGTACTGAGCTTCCTTAATCGATAGTGGAACCTGATTTTCGATTTCTTCAATCGTTTCCAAGATCGGCTGAAGAGATTCGGCTGGATAATTTTGCATAGCTTCTATTATCACACCGAGAAGATACTTCATTGGCTGTTTTATATTTTCGAGCACGATCAGATCTTCGGGTTCATGATTGACTACAATTGCGTTTTGCAAAAGGGCCAGGGGTTCCTTGAAGTCAATCATCGATTCGATCAAGTCTTCATCAGCCGGAGGTTCCGAGTACGAAGTCTCAATAGCAACGCTCGTTACTTTTTGCTTCAGCTTTTCGAGCGAATGTAAAATTTTGGACTTTACAGCTGCCTCCTTTCTACCTTCTTCCAGAATCGAAGTTAATAAACTCTGTAATAGATTCATTGGTTGCGATACTTTTCCAGATAGTCTTTTTGGTTTTGAAACCGTCGCGACTTCAGCATGCTGCGGCTTCTCTTTTTGAAGTTTCGCTTTCTTCGCAACTTCCTTAACAACCAATGGAACGTCTTTCTCAATTTCTTCGAGCAGTTCTACCAGAGGAAGCACCGGTTCTGCCTGAACGCTCTGAAGTACGTTCAGGACTATAGTCTTCAACTGTTGAATAGGATGAGCCACGTGGTTCAGGATAGCTTCTTCGTTCGGACCATGATCTTCAGTCAAGAGGAGTCTTTGAAGATTCAATAGAGGCTCCTTCAGCTTGGATAATTCAATGACAGTTTCTTCGTCACTCAACGGCTCGGTAGTGGAACCAACTGCCACGGCAAGGGCACCAATATTTTGGCGAATCTCTTCGAGCCCGGCAGCAACGGAAGACGACGCTAATTTTTCAACTGAACTGGCACCTTCATGCTCTTCCAATACCGAAGAGAGTCCAAAGTGGATGGTACTTAATGGCATTGCTAAGCTGCTACCAAGAACAGCTGGTTTCACATCAGAAACTTCAGGTTTCTCCGCTTCAGCCAAAGACAGCCTCTTCACTTCCAGTTGCTCGTGAACTTTGGGAACCTGCTCCTGAATTTCTTCCAGCATCCTAAAAACTGGTTTCATGGCTTTGGCCTCGGAGCCTTGCACGTATTGTAAGACCGTGGCTATCACTTCCTTCAATTCGCTGATTGCCTGGGGCATCTTTTTCACAACTGATAACTCCTCAGGCACATGTTCCGAAGCAAGAGCCAGCTGCAGATCCAGAAGTGGTTCTCTTAGATCCACCAGGGCGTTCAGGGTATCCGTTTCCTTCAAAGTCATTGCTGTATGAGCAACGGTTGACACGTACTGCCTGAGCTCTACCAACGATCCAACCAGTTCCGACGACTGGAACTCGACGTTGCTCATCAGCTCCATTTCTTGAAGAGCCGAACTGATGTTCGCCTGTATGTCAATGAGAGGGTCTAGTATCTTCTCTGGGAAGTTCTGAGGCTCTTCGAACGAAACTGACTTCATCGAAGCTTTCTCCAAACGTTCGGAAGTTGTCTTCGCGACTTGAGGCACTTGAATCTCCAGTTCCTCCAGGAGACTCAGAACAGAGTGTACGTCTTCGGCCTGACCTTGCTGCAAAACACCCAGAACGACCGACCTCAATTCCGATATCGGCTGGTCCAGGTGTTCCAGCAATTTGTAATCTTGGACGTTGTGTTCTCCAGTTACCAAAGCCTGCTGTAAATTTAACAATGGCTGCTTCAAGTCTGCTAGAATGTGAACTGTGTCCTGATCAGTCAAATTCTGAGCCTCGGAAATGGTCATGCTCAGGTGTTGACGAATGTCTTTGAGGCTCGTAGCGATTTCCGAGGTCGGTAACGATCGATCGATCGCTTTTTCATATTTATCAATCGCCGAACTGATCTCCGTGTGAATGTTGGTCAAAGGTGCTGATATCTTTGCTGCCAGCACTTTTGGCCTTGGCAGTCGCGCCTGTCTGGCTTCTTCTTCTTTGGCAATCACTTGGTCAATGACTATTGGTACTTTGTTCTCAATTTTCTTCAGTACTGCCAAAACAGGTTGCATCAATTCGTCAACATCCGGTCTCTCACTGACAGTTGTTAAGATGCCCCTCAATCGAGCAATTGGTGTTTCCAGGTTCTTCAAGATGACCAACTCCGCGCTGCTATGATCTTGAAGTTCAAGGGAGGATTGAAGAGCGTGAAGAGGTCCTTTCAAATTTGACAGAACGTCGACGGCATCCTGATCGTTTTGGATGCTGGATACCGTCTCCAATTTTTTATTCAATTCATCGATATAATTGACGATTGATGACGATCGTCCACGTTTCTCTGCGATCACTTCGTATTCGCGAAGAGCAGAATCAAAAGTTGAGCGTACCTCTTGGATCGGAGTGCTCACGAGATTTGAGATCGGTTTCAGTTTCGGAAGTTTGGCTAATTCTTCCTGCATGGTAATTGCCTTTATTTGAATTGCTTCCAAAGGCTGAACCACTTGGCTCAAATTCTTAACATACAGCTGTCCAACGCCTTCGCTTATTTTACCATCCACAATATTCGACTGGATGATATATATAGCTTCGTGGAGAGCATTAAGAGGCTTCGCGATCGACGTCAAAATCCGAATGTGATTTTCGCTGAGCGTTCCGTCAGCCAGATTTACATTTTCGAAGACGTCTTCCACGAAAGCTTGTATTTCCGCCATTACGGTGTCCAAAGTCTTCGATCCGATTGCTCGTGATTCGTTGGCTCTGATGTCTTCGACTATTCTAACGATGTTACTCAAGGATATCGTTAGTCTGTCAATTGCCTCGTGACTCAAAGTAAATTCAGGAGTGACCTGCCCAAAGACACTCTTCACGCAATTGGTTTGGTCGTACAATTCCTTGAGGTAGGCTTCATTTATCTTGACCCTCTCCACACTGAGAACTTCGTGTTGTAATTTTTGAAGTAGCGGCAAGATCATCGTAATTTCTTCACTGTGCTGCCGAGACTTCAATACCGCATTGGTTCCGATCTCTTCGATTGCAGTGTCAATTTTCTCTCGGATAGTCGTCAAGTTCGCTAAAGCTTCGCTCTCGTGCATGGTAGTCAGATTCGACAGTTCCATTATAGGCTGATAAAAATTGTGGATGAGATCAACCGTGAAGACGTCTCCGACTTTGCCTATGCAGATACTTTTTATTTTGTCGAGATTCGTCGATATGATGTTTAGAGGTTCCCTCAGTGTTCTTATTATTAAACTCTTATCTTCCGTAGCTGGTACTTCGGATGCTGCGGTCAGGACGTCCGCTACTGCTGCCTTCATCCTTTCAATGGCCAAGGAGACTCCGCTGTCCTGAATCTTGACTACCGTGTCTTGCTGAAGTCGATCAATTATTCGGTCCAGAGGCTCCTTCACGTCTTCCAGAGCAGTGATGTTCGTGTTCCTGGCGTCTCCTGTATCGAGCAATGTTTTCTGGAAGGAAGTGACGTTACGGTCTAAATTTTCTAAGGATTCCAAAAGATTGTTGAAGTCGCTCGTGTGAAGTTCACTGATCGTCTCGAGTTTTCGTAGTTCGGCGTTCAAGAGGTCAATGGGTTGAGCTATTGATTTGAGAATGTACGAATTGTTCGTGAGCGTCAGTTTGCTGCTGGTCGATTGGAACGCAACATTTTCGAGGATCTGAGCTAAGCCTTTTTGGACTTCGATGAGAAGCGGTCTAGAGTGCTTCAAAGGATTTACCGGAAGACTGGAGATGGCTTCGATCGTTCTTTGAAATTCCAAAATCGACTTCGCTGCCACTTGTAACTCTTTCTTCTTTCCAATTGCAGTTTTATCACTTTCCAATCTGATCATCTCTTGGTCCACTCCGTTTATCACTTCCGTGAGCGTCATCACGACGATGGAATGATAGTCCACCGTTTCCTTTCCATAACTCTCCAAAGCAGTGCTCAGAGTGCCCAACCTGGTCTTCATCTCGCTGATTGGATTTTTCAGTTCTTCTAGAGCCTCCAAAGTCAATCCGTTCCCTAAGGATTTGGTAGCCAGACCCAAAGACCTTACGAGGTCTTCCACTGGTCTCGTTAATGATTCCACGATGATGGTATCGACGTTCTCAATGGTCCCGGTAACGGGATTGATGTTGACGTTACTCAGGAACGAATCAAGATTTTGGCAGACCGCTCTGAGTTGCGGAATCACCGTGGTGGACCCGTCGTCGACGTTTCGAAGGATTTCAATATTTTTGGAAAATTTAGTAAGCGTGTGTGTCATTCGCTGAAGAGCAATTGGTTTCTCGTACCTGGCCTGACCTGATAGCTCGTACTCGATCTTGGCCAATCCGCTGAAGATCTCGTCAATAGGATCGGTCAGTGATTCCAGTATTATCAGATCTGACCTGACAGCCTGAGATCCCTCGTGTCGCTTTATCAACTCGATTCCGCGCAAAAGTTCTTCCATTGGACCACTGACAGCTTCCAGAAGTGAAATTCTCGTGGTCTGAGTCAATGATTTGTCTCCGGCTCCTTTGAGTGCTTTGGCTTCGATGTCTGAGACTTCGTTGCACAAATTTTGAATTGGATGAACTATGTGCTCGAGGATCAAAGCATTTAGCCTATCCTCGCTTTCAGTCTCAAAAAGTGAATCCAGGTTGATCAGAGCATTTCGAATGACAAACACTGGTTGGGACAATTTACGAATGTTCTCAATGAGTCTCTCTTTGTTACTTTTACTGGCAGATTTTTCAGTGTCTGACTTTGATAATTTTTCTATGGTAGCCTGATCCTTAATGGCGAGACCATCCCCCTCTTCTACGTATTGCTCGCCGACCTTGACAATTGGTTCCAGCTGGAAGGACACTTCCGGTTTACCACTTCTGGACTTGCTGCGTCTTCGTGGTTCGCTGCTCATCGAAGAGTCTTCGGAACTTCCCTTCGACAGTCCCTTATCTTTCTTCTTCTTGACCTTCTTCTTCTTGGGCACTCCGGTTACGGAATCGAAGGAAGAGTCTCCTTCCTGGCTGGACGTCCTTTCTCCGCTGGTCTTCTGCTTCCTCTTCAAGGCCTCTTTCTGACTCGTTCTTTCTGACACTGAGGTCATCTGCGAGTGAATCGACAGAGCGTCCGTGAAAGCTTCACTGTCATCTCTGTGAGATATTTGACCCGTGGGTTCCTTCGCGCTGTGATAACTCTCAGATTCCATTCGTTGACTCTTCTCGCTTCGTTCGCTCTTCGTTGAACTTACGGATTTCCTTCTGGGAGGTCTCAGCGGTCTTCCGTCCTCGTCGAAGAGTGGAGTCGCTGTCAAATTCCTGTCGAATCGGTTGGCATCATCGGATTGGACTTCCGGTGAAGACAGTGCTTGGGTCTGATCCTCCATTATAGACATGTCTTCCATATCCGCTTCCGTGCGAAGATCTTCACCCTCTTCCGCAGTCATGAAGTAATCCGGCGAGACATCAATGACCACAGCTTCCATCAATAAATTCCCGGAAGTCGAGGTCTCCTTCACGAATCTCATAGGAGGCAATTCGATGACGTTGTGCTCTGTTAAAAATGATCTCTTCGAATGACCTACCATTTTGAGATCACATACTTCAAACAAAATTCAAAAACTTCACGGGCTTACCTGTCACGTGTTCCGATAATTGATCGGCATACATTTCAACGATCTGAAGAGCCTCTTCTTCGGTCAGATCAGGAGTCTCGTACAGACTTACAGATACTTCTTTGCCATCGAAGCTGAACGATACTTCGCCTCGATCATCGATCGTCACCGAATGATCGGTTTGCGGAGTATCGTACAGTTGAGAAGTCCTTTCTTCCTGGATCGTAGAGAGTGAAAGATTGCGAGCCAATTCGTGACCTGGTGGAATCTCCTTGATTTCCTTTCGAACCGCTACGCGATCTACGGGCGAAGAAATTAGATCCTTATAGTACAGAACCCACGAAGCTTCCTCTCAGTGAGGTCATCAACGGTACATACCTTCGAATCCTAATAAGGAAGCAGAACTGCTGACAGTTCCCATGCAATTGGTAGCTTCGCAAGTATAAGTTCCCAGGCAACAGGTGCCATCTTGGCCTGAAATTATCCTATGAATGTCTCCTGGTTTCAGTTCCACACCATCCTTGTACCACTTCAGAACAGGCTGAGGTACGCCGATGACTTTACATTCCAAATTCACGGCACCCTCCTCGGACAATATGGCGCGAAGGCTTTCGAGGAACTTTGGCTTTTTATAATGTTTTGGTATTATAAGTTTCAAGAAACACGAGGTAATACTGTGCCCGAAGTCATTCGTTGCTACGCATTTCCATTCGGCCTGTAAAGGAATTATTTTGTTTAAATAATTTTTTGGACTTGATTTTTTTTCAAATTTTTCGTTTACTTACTTGATCCACAAACTCAAGTTTTCGTATGTTCAAGTGACAAGTTCCTAGAGTTTCTCTTGCTACCTGATACTTATCGTTTTCGTTTATTGGCTCGTCGTCGCGGTACCATGACAGATTCGGTTCCGGTGCGATACTAACTGTGGTATCAGATGGAATTAAAAAAAAATTGAAGCACAGATTGAAAATTGGCAATTTGATGATCTTCGAATAATATTACCTTGCACGGTAAATTGAAAATCCTCAGAAATTTTCGCTTCGGCGCTCTTCAAGCCTTTGACGAACTTCGGCGGTTGGTTCGTACTGAAGAGTTGAAGTCGTTCTTCTTCGTTCAATTGGTTCTGAATATCCTCGACAGTCAGTTCGGCCGTACTTCTCGCTTCGCCCATACAATTCCTAGCGATGCAGCAATAGGAACCTAGAACATTTATTTGCGATTCTCAACGCTATTCGAACAGTTATTTATGAGACTCGAGATAAGAGGCTGACCTAACGAATTGGTTCCAGTCAGCTGATAAACGTCTCCTGGCTTAAGTTCCTGACCGTCCTTGAACCATCTCAACAATGGCGTAGGGAAGCCAACGACCTTGCACTCAAAGGACACCAGTCCTTCCTCGGTCAGGACGGCTTTGAGACTTTCCATAAAACGTGGTTTTCTGTAGTTCTTTGGAACTGCCAATAAACAGGCAACGTTGTAGAAAACCGATACAAATTTTATGTGCAATTCACTCGACGCGATTGGCAATTTTTTTTATTTCTTCATGCAAGATTTATCTTCACTCGTGAAACATGGGATCGATGTAGGGGAAAAATGAAAAAATGACAATTTTAACAAATCGTTTTATTAGTAAAAGCCAGTTGCTGTAAGTGGCGGTATCTCGCGATATTAATGAAATGTTAGAAAACAAAAAGGCGTCACTCGTCACTGAAGACTTACTGGACATCGCGACAAAGCAGGTCGTGAACTGTTTCATATTTTCTGAACTTGTTGCGACGCATTTCCATTCACCCTCGTCCATGAATTCGACCGATTTTATTTCAATGGAATATCCTCCCAGGCCATCCTCCATCACGTGGTACCTCTCGTTGGCTTCGACGCGACCTTCTTTGTTATACCAGTTTATGGCTTTGGGCCATGGCGGCACTTGAACTGCAATTCGGAATAAACTTAATGAAATGGAGAACACGTACCAATTGGGACCAATTGGATGTACCTTGACACGACAAAGTAATCGATTCTCCAATCCTGCAGCACTCATCCTTAAGGATCTGCTTGAAAACAGGCATGGGTCCTGAGTGTGTCAAAGTATCAGCAGGCTTCATTGATCCTTCCCTGCTGCCTTTACCGACCACGTGGACCTGGCACAATTGGAGAATTCTTGGTGAGTATCCTATACCGACTCTTCAGCCTCACAGCTGGTTCACACAACTGACCTTGGATGAAGAATATGTTGTACCCATACAGTTGACTGCTTCGCAGGTGTAAGTGCCCAAGGAAGTTGGATCATCTGGATTTGCCGTAAGGGCGAAGACGTCTCCAGCTTTGATCTCTTTGTTGTCTTTGAACCATCTCAAAACTGGAGTTGGTACACCGACGACTTTACACTCCAATGAGACGGTTCCCATTTCCGTGAGAAGTGCCCGAAGTTCCTCGACGAATTCCGGCTTCTTGTACGCCTTTGGGACTGAAGAGTAGAGATTGAGGATAGGTCAGCTGGATCCTCTTCGGATCAATTGGATCCTTTTTGGATCAACTGGATCCTTGAGCTTCGCTTACCGATTACGTTGAGGTGAGAGGTGCAGGACGAACGGCCCCCACGATTTTCTGCCATGCAGGTCCAGTGTCCTTCGTCGTCGACCATGACGGGAGCCACGTCGACGCAATAAAAGTTTCCTTCGTGGACGAAGGAGAACCTTGATCCTTCCTGTACCAGTTCATCGTTCCTGTGCCAAGTGACCTGCGACCAGGAAGAAAATTATTTTTAACTTGCCGATTAATAATTGTTTCAAGATAACGCTCTAGAAGTCCAATTTGTAAGATTATGCGGAAGGTGCTAAAAACAAGTACCAGACGATGACTCCACTAAGGAATGAATCACGGTCCTAGGCCAACCAGTGGATACCAAAAATAAAGCTTTTTTTTTTCCTTTTCACTTACACGCAGACGGGAAATGAGAACTGTTTCAAGGATTCATGGTTCATCCAACTGTACGCTTGGATAGTGTGCGTACTAGATAAGATGGTAGCGGTAGGAGAGGAGAGAGAAAGATTTTGGTATGAGTCTGTGCGCGAGAGAGAAGAGAGAGAGAGAGAGAATTAAGGTATTCTATCGTATACGTATGCTGAGTTGAACTATTTATAAACTTTACTGGTTGGGAATAATGGACGTCTTAGACTCCGGATAATCATTAGGTCACTCTGTTTGAAATACGCGCTTCCTTACATCAGAGTGTAAAAGTTCGTAGCACTATTTATTTTGTCTGTGACAAATATACTGGTGAAGTTTGACTTCAAAAAGAGTTTATTCGAAATTTTATTATTATTGCTTCAAAGAATCAGGTTGTGACAGACGTGTCAATCGGAAGATGCATTTGAACTTCGTTATTGGGTTCGGACATTAATAGCACCATAGCCACACCTGACGCCGAGCGTCGCGACGTCGTCACAATTTCCTGATCATCATATCTGTCTCAAATTTTTACTGGCTTAAGTCAAATTTGAAAAGTATAATTTTTTTGAATAATGCAAATAATAATCTTTATCAGTGTTTTTCCTTGACACGCGAAACTGGTACTGAGGTCAATGACCCTGGCTCATCTTAGTTCGCCATTATCCAAAGGTGGCTACTTGTGGAATTCATGGCAATACGTCACTCGAGTACATGCACCGGTACACGCATTTCCCTTCCGGGTAGATTCAAATATCTGGCCGAGTGCCGAGACGGCGTTTTATCTTTTGTCTTTCCAAGACTGGAAGAAAACGAAGAGATGGGGGAAAAGGGGGAATGAGGGAAAAATAGTACGGACACGAACCTTCAAATTCGTGGAACTGCGAATCTCCACAAGGAATCTGGTTCTGGTTCCAACTTTTACCGCAAGATCGCTCAGCCTCCTGACGAAGATCGGCGGGTCGCCGTCCTCGGCGCTGACCTCATCGACGCTCAAGTGAATCCTTCTTGAGGAACTTCCGGATATATTTTTCGCCACCAGAGCGTACTGACCTGCGTCATCTTTTCTTGATTCTTTCAATGTCAATTGAACTACGCTGCTTCTTGCGTGAATGCGGTATCTATCCGACGGCATGGGTTGATCTCCTCGCAATCTGTTAAATATTCAAAAAAGTCAAAATTAATATCCTTCTTCAAGGATTACCCGAAGAGCATCCTCAGACAGTCCCTAAAGAGTCTGTTCCCAAATTGACTCTTAGCCTCCCCTTTTAGGATGGAGTTGTCTGTTCTCGCGCGTAAAACGAAAGCACGTGTTCGACTAAAAATTACGGTATCTGTCACTGCATACCGGAAATCAGTCGGTAATGCCTAATAATAGAGCTGGATCTTTTTTTAACGACTCTTCGCGCTCCCTCGATGCGCTGCATCCAGTTCGATTTAACTGGATTTACAGGAATTTCAATCCAGTTGGTGAATATCTCCAATTGTTTGGATGAATCCAAATTCCAATTGAACGAAAAACAGTTTCGAACTGAGAGCTCGGATAGTTTAGATTTTACTTGTCCTAATAATAGTTGCTAGCCGAATAAAAGAAAAGGCAACCAAAACGTTCGGTGGGCTGTCGATGTCATTGTGATGCAATTGGACCGATTTCGCAATCCGCAAATGTCAGATTCGGATTCTAGTTTCTTTAGGGCGATGGCCCAGCTCCAATCGGATCATCTACGGGTACCCGACCATTTCTAGGTCTGCCTCGACGTCTTCTGGGTCGACGTCCCAATGGGTTCCGTGACTCCGATCGGCGCCCTGTCGGTATCCCTCATTCAGCTGCACCCACCAATTGCGCAAGATTGCACAGTTTCAGGCTGCAGACCAATTAGCTATCCTCATCGACGATTCACCACGGCCAATTGCGAATTCTATTCTCGACGAATGTCACAATTTTTACCCCGATCTTCGCAGCGTCTTCGGTGACATTCGTGCTCTGCTGCGCAATATACGAAAACTTGGCAAGCGACGTACAACAAAGTTCTTGTAAGTTGCATAAAGAAATTCCAAGCCAATTTTTCTATAACCCGAACAATAAAAAAAATTTACTGTCAAATAAATAATTTCTTTAATTTATATTCTACCAATAATTCGTGGGTTAACGTCTATAGCTTATATTATTTTAGGACACCAGCCAAGCCGAACCCAGTTTTACGAGTTTGTTATCAAGTCTTCGAGAACGCCTGAAAATCGAAACTCCAATAGATGCAATGTGTATCGGCAGATACGCTTGTGCCAATTACGCGAAGTTGCAGCAACAAATCTTCCTGCGATATTTCGAGAGTTTATCTAACACAGAGCTCTGAGCTATCCTTATCTTTTGAAATCTTGTTTCAAAAGAATTTTAAGTCTTGAGGAAAAAAGAAAAAAATTATCTTTTTCGTACCCAGTCTCGGATGCGTCGGAAGATCTGCCGGCGACGTGTTTCTTGCCATTGGCGCATTTGCAGCACTGATTTCCCATGGCGCGAAGGTGCGCGCGATTTTCACACGACGATTCCAATTGGCAATATTATTGAACTGGATAGGCCGATCGATACTCGCATAGTAAACGTTGAAAGCACGTTTGCTTATCGTATTTGAAGACGCCGGCCGAGTTCGGCAGTTTTCACGTAACCGCACATTTTATTTATAGTCCTTCTCTGCCAATGTCCAATGTCCTCTTTATTTATTCATTCACCGAACACCAAGTTCTTTATTTTAGCGCAAAGTCACACACAGCCTTTCGAAGCCTCCAAATTTTATTAAGATTTTCGCTTTAGCGCTTTTATGCATTTCTTATTTTAACAAGAAGGACGCGTCTCTGTGGGTTTGCCAGAGATGTGACTTAATAACGAGGACGCATGTGGGTTACACTTGCATTTTATTTTTTACCCGATTACTAATTTTTTACATAAATCACGATCCAGTCTGTGTCGAGTGGCCAAGAATCATTGTAAAAAAACTGACGTAACTCAAAATTGGAAAAAAAAAATGGTCAGAATGTTTCAAGTACTAAGATTTAACGAGACGCACTGCGGGAGATACGAATAGCGAATGATCGATGATCGATCGGTATCGATGGGCTTTGTCGCGTCATTCGTCGCCGGAATGAGGATTCGTTCGTCGTCGGGCGTCGCGACGCTCCCTCGCAAGACGCAAGACTGATAGCGTCAGCGTCGCTCGAAGCTTCGTTTTCCCCGTTTCCAAGTCTTCCGGACCTTGGGCGTCGGGACGCGGTGCGTCGGACGTTCGGACGCTCTTACCACATACGATGCCTTCGACGTCGACGTCGGTCCCGAACGTCGGACGTCGTTTGCTCGCTTCGAGGGCTTTTTGCGAATCCCTCTCGAAGCCGACAGACTCAGCGTCCAATTTAGCTTCTACGAGGCGTCATCGCGAATTTCGTAATACGTGTCGCGTCTCTTCGCTATTTCTTTTAGGGTCCTAGTGAAATATTTTACAAGCTCGTCCTGCCTACTGCGGCTCCATCCGGGCAAATTCGAATTTTGGAAATTTTTTTTTTTCATCTCCCACATTCGATCGGACTTTGTGAACGACACTAACAGGAACATCCTGTTCCGAGATATTTTTATTTCTCCCGCTATAGCATATCTGTGATCTACAAGCTGACAGCAATGTATTGTGACGTCCGTGAGACTCAAAAATTTACGCCATGGGAGTAATTAGGATAAAAAGTATTTGTATTAAAAAATACAAATTCCACCAAGAAATTTCAGTGAATTCAAGTAAAATAAAAAATTTTATCGTTTATAGGAATTTTCCAAAAAAATTCATTCTCGACCATGTGACTTGGTACGATTGAAATTTTTAGGTCTAATCTTTTTAATACTTACAATTCAAATTGCAGATGATCATCGTTATCAAAGGCTCCTAATTTGAATTCCAGTAACAGATCCGAACCAGCGCTGACATTTGCTTCCAGTTCCTTTTCTTCGTCCTCCCATCGTGGTTTACTGGGCTTCGTGGCACTATCTGAAAGGTTCAAAGGATCCGTATGAAGATTTCTCGGCTGGATAAAAAAATTGGACCAGTCTTAATAAATCCGATCCGATCGCGAATTGAATCGCGTTGACAGGTGTTGCGGAAAAGCCGGCGGTCTTTGAAACACGTCCCGAGTTGTTAGCTTGGACTCTGCGGCTTTCTAAAAATACTGTTTAAATGACTTCGCACGAGCAACGAGACTTTCGACTGGCGTACAGCCTCCTAATAACGTGAGCTGCCTTTAACGTCTCATGATTTTCATCATCCGGTAAAATTCGTCCTCGTATATAAAATCGCATAGTGTTACGCATAGGCGAACGGCCAGCACGTGTTTCCTATAAATAGGAAAAGTGATAGATCGATAAATTGATACATTTGATAGGGAGAAAAGAATGATTTTTTTTCCACTAGTCAAATCATTTATATTTTTTGATTTTTTCAAAAAATTCATATGTCGCTATTGAATGTTATCAATGACTTTTGATAATGATCCCGAGCCATGGTCAAATCGTATATATAAGACTAGTAAAAATTTCGCGCATGGAATTTCGATATTTTTAACGCGCACTTTTGCAGAACCAAAATCCAAACTCCTGCTGCCAGTCGGTATCTAGTGAGTAGTAGAAAAATGCTCAGCCTTCGTGTTCGCTCTGGCCGATCACATAAATATTTTAACATTCGAATTCTGGAGCCAGTGCCAGGAAGAAGGGCGAAAGTCCCAGGTTAGGCGGATGATCCAATGATCTATGATGCACGTAGCACCTTGGGCACTGATTAATATTCTCACCTGGTCTCATGATAAATTATTATTATTGTACACGTATCAATGATATCGTTCGATCACTACGACCGGCACTTATTGATCCTGAGTAATTAAAAGTAGCTACTATCACTGTGCGTGAGCTTCGCCAGCTACTCGATCACTGGATCTGCACCAGAAGGTGCAAGGATCGATGAGAGATGATCTATGATTTTTTGGCGGTCGCAAATGGTTACTATCAGCGAGCCAAGAGGGACAGGTCAGGAGAACAGTGTTTTGGTAACCTCGAAGGGAACATGGCGCTTCGATGCCGCGGTCGTCGCGACGACGACGTCGGGTATTCAGGATGGTCCAGGATCGGTGAACTTGGTGAATTTATTGAAACGGAGAATTTTGTGAAGTCTGGTATCGAGAGGATGAAGATTAATGAAACCGGAAGTTGAGTGATCTCAAGCTCCGAACTATGTGACTTACCTGTTAACGTCATCTCTTCAGGTGATTCGGTTCCTGATCCTTCCTCGATTTGACATCACTTCGGACACCGCCCGGCGAACGAACCAGTAAACCAGTTTTTTTTGCTCGAGTTCGGAGCCACTGCGCACCCTGCACCTCTAAATCTGCTGGTAGGAGGCCTGCACGCTGAGGGCTCTGGTCTAAAATCGTCCCGAAGCGTCGCGGCGCCTCTTGCCGTCGACGTCGACGGCTGCCACAGGCATCGCGTCGACGCAATGGACATGCGCCACGGCACTGACGTAATTCCATCTTGTCATATTCTTATGTTCTCAATGCCAGACACAGTCGGCGCGTTCTCACGCTTTTACTTATCCAAACAATTCGACTTTTTTTTTTCATCGCTGAGCTCCTAATTTTAAGCTGGGATTCCCCTTTTTCTCTCCTTGTGCTTATCTAATTGGCGAGGTGGCGACTCTCCCGCAGGGCGTTCGTAAGACCTGTGATCAAGAGGAAAGAGAAATGGTTGCAATTGGATGTTCGTAACCATAAATGAACGTCTTATTATTTACATCGTAGATGGACGCTTTTTGATCAGTACATCAATTACAATAATGAGATAAATAAATAAGGAAATATATCTAACAAGAGTCATCTTAGTGCGCGTAAAGTGTCATTCAATATTTTGATATTCCGATTAAAATTGTCGATAAGTGTCTTTCATGCGTTTGAACCTCGATCTTCACGAGGTTCTTTTTGGTAGTAAGGTCGATCGTCTGATGATCTTTGAATCGAAGTCGAGGGCAGAATAATAATGATCATTGTGATTTGTCTCGACGATTCCACCAGCTGGGCAGTCGCCTGTGTATCTCTTCCTGGATCTGCCGATAGAGCAGCAGTCCAATGAAAGGCACAGCCAGGATTTCATTTTTGAAGATGTAAACGTAAACTGCCGCGAGGAGCAAGGTAAGGTCAGTCACGTAGCTCATAGTTGACCTCACTTTGATTTCGGCCCTGGCTGTAAGTTCGTCGACGCTGTCAGAGTACTCCCTATCGGTTAGCTTCTTCCTGGACCGGTACTTCTTGCTGTCCAAGGCCTGCTGAAGACGCTCCATCCTGGTCTCGGTCGGAGTTTCCGGCCGGAAACGGTCCCTTGAGTTTGACCTCGATGTCGGCCTACTGGACTTTCTCTTTTCTACCGATTTTTCGCGCGTACTTCGGATGTCCTCGGAAGCTGTCCTCGAGGGAGGTCGACTTCTTTGTGGAAGACCTCGTTCTTGAGAGACTGCACGATTCTCGGATCTTGATGACGGCCTGGATGGTCTTCTCTCTTTGGAGACGTTCCTGGAACGTGGTCCAGGTGATTCCGTCCTCGAAGGAGGTCTACTCGGACGATCCTTAATTTCTTTAGCCGGTGTTGTTCCTCGGGAACTGACGCTGTTCCTCCTGGACTTTGGTTGATCTTCGTTTTGATCCTTGTTGACCTTGGAGACACTGCCTCTTCTGTTTTGCGTCACTTTATTTTCTTGAACCTCTCTCTTCGGCGTCGGAGATTTTGTTCTCTTGGAAGTCTGCTTCCGTTCTGGGGACATGGTCTTCTCCCGGGCTGCATGGTCCGAGATTGAAGGTCTTCGTGCATTTTCACTGAGGTCCTTACCGGAAACGGACGGTCTTCTGTTTCTTTCGGTGTACTCAGCAGCGTTGATCGAATTTTTTCGAGATCTAAATTCGACAGGCTCTAGCTCTTCTTTAGGTACCGCGTTGATGAGCTCTTCTCTCTTCAAGTAAACCGGATGCGCGGAATGCGCGACTGAATGTTCTTTGACTATTTCAGTGTAATGGTTGATGACGGCCATGTTTGCTTCAGCTTCTTCTTCCAATGAAGTCTGTCTGATTTGTCTTCGCCTATTCCGCGCAGCTTCCGCAGCCGAGAACATGTTCGCATTTTCGACATCTGCTTCAGATATAACTGTGGCTTTCATAGTGTCCGGCATGTTGGTCAATGATTTCTTTCTCAAGGTCACAGGCTCCGCTTCCGGTTGCTCCTCCTGCTGAAGGGTCTTTCTGATTGGTTTCTCAGGTGGTAACGGCTTCTCCGGTGGAATTGGTCTGCCAAATTGATTCAGGGGTACCACTTCTGTTTCAGTTCGTTTCTTCAAGATCGATTTGGGCATTACATGGGTCGGCGAGGATGGCAAGGACACTGGTCTGCTTGGCACAGGTGGTGAGACGTTTAGAATTGGGACCTTGTGTGCTGGAACAGGAGGTGGTTCCGGACTCATGTGGGGAATAGGATTTCCTCTCGGATGATACGTGTCTTCTTCATCTATTATAGGTTGAGCCAATATCCTAGATTTTAATAATTTTAAATCCTCGCTATCGCTACTTTCCTCTTCAGAAGATTCTTCAGAGCTTTCTATGCTCCCTTCGTCATCTTCATCTTCTTCCACTTCTTCCTTCGGTACCTCTTCTTCAACATTGTCTTCAGGAACTTCCGTAGTTAGTTCCAACTTCTCAACAGTCAAAGGCATACTCTTCTCGTCCCACCTGTGAAGATGTTCGGTATGATTCTGTGAAGATTCTATCTTGGACATCAAGTTCTCATTGTTTCCGGTCAAATTCGGATCGGAAGCTATGTCCTGAAGGACAGGTTGAGATTTCGAGGTGATTTGCAGTTCGGCTTGACCTTCGCTCGATCTTCTCCGTTCCCTCTTAGCTTGCCAAGCCATCTGAATCCCTACACCCGAATTTGAAAGTCTCCGTCTCAGAGACACCCTCCTCTCAAGACTGTCGGAATCCACAGCTTCCATCGAATTGATCCTGATCTTCACATCAGACTTTTGACTTGGACCAGTTATGCCTGCAAGCTCACCAGTGCGCCTCTCGGTCTGAGCTTTACGCTTAGCAAGTTCAGCTTCTTCGACAGCAACCGCGTGATAGAATCGCTCCATCGCGCGTTCGTGAAGTAACTCGGTCGAGCTTACAGCTTCACGAAGAGTTTCGACCACTTCGTGATTAATGCTGAAGAGTTCAGGTAAAGACAAGGACATGGGTGGTGGTACCAGGTCCTCGTCCTCCGTTTCAGTCGCACTTTGAGTTCGTTCGATATCTGACAAAAATATCAAAACATGAATCGAGCGTCAAGAAGCATGTCTACATTAATTATCTTCTTTTTAAATCATTTAATGATCATTACTTACGCGATGTGGCTTTTTGATTTTGCGTCTGATCACCTTCCTCAGGATAAAGTACCAGCATAAATTCGGAACTGCCATGAAGCATAGTCTCATCATCCTCTCGAGGAACAGACGGTGACATCGGAATACTGTCTACTGTGTTTTGTTTCTTCAGTCCAATGTGCAACGCGGGTCTGTCTACTGGCAAACTGTCTATCGTGTTTTGCTTCTGCAAGAGGAAGTGTGGCGCATTTGGTCTTAGAAGATTGTTCTCTTCCTGACTCTCTTGGATCTTTGGCATTGGCAATGGAGAGAGACTACGCTCTCTGGAAACAGAGCGAGACCTGGTTTCCCTGAAAGGAGAACGTCTTCCGGGTTCCAAAGTGGACTGTTTGTTGAGAGTGAGTGTTTCCTTTTTTTCAAAAGTGTCCGTCACCTGTGAAAAGTGATCGATGTAGATCGGGTATATTTATTTTTAGGAAGTTCACGTAATTATCTACCTCTGTGTCTCTCTCAAGCGTCACGCCGGGCTCGCTGCGGTCTTGCTTCGACAATTTTCGCGATCTTGCCGGAAGTTCAGGTTTGGTGTCGACCATGTCAGCGAAAGTGACTCTGTCGGCTCTGGACAGTCTTCCGGTACTGAGTCGCTGCGTCGAGGACCATTCCGAGGGAGTTTCCGGTACACCGCGCGAAGCCTCTTCGCGAGTTAAGCTTCTGGTCCTTTGAACGGGTTCAGCGAAGCTCACTTCACGTTTCTCTCGTGCTTTGTTGATCTCGTGTTGACTTTGTGATTTGCCGCGAAGCGGCGGCGCTGTGATTCTGCGAATAAATTAATGTCAGCAGCAGCAACGATTTCAGGGTGGGTCAACTGTTGAAGAAGTTACCCTCTCTTGGGATCAGGAATGAAGACCACATCACTTTCCTCGCTGGAATCGCTCACGCCATATGGATTTTCGGCTTTTACTCGAAAACGGTATTCCGAACCTTCTATGAGTTCACCGAGAGTCGTCGTGAGTTGCCGACATGTGGCAGCTTTCAGCCAGACGTCCCAACCGACCTAGAATATAATTTTTTATGAAAATCTGGATACGAATTCTCATAAATTTCACACTTACTCTATAATATTCGACTATGTACGTCCCGATCTTACATCCGCCATCGTCATCTGGCTCCTTCCACGATAGAGTCACGGATCTTCCCAAGGTCATGGTAACGATAGCTTTCCCAGGTGCCGATGGTCTGTCTACTCAATAGCCAACGGTATCTCCAATTAGAATCCAGCCATTTGACATTGACTGAATAAGACATTAGTAAAAAATGGAAAACGTAACCTGTAACGGTAACCAGAAAACTGGCGACGTCCTCAGCCAATTTATTAACTGCCTTGACAGTGTATTCTCCACGATCCTTCCGTTTGGCGTCAGGGATCTTAAGGACGCACTCGCCATCCATGCTTTCGACAATGTGCCGATCATCATTTGGTACCAGTTCTCCATCATGGTACCAGGTGACAACAGGCGTTGGTCTCCCAGCTAGGGACACCTTCAACCTGATGGTCTCATCCTGCTCGAAAAGGAGACCGTCTTCGTACTGGCGTGGTAGTCGAATTCGTGGGGGTGCTAACGGTACCAAGTGGTACCAATGGTAATGGACCAGACAGTGAGAAAGATGATCGAACGGGGACATGAGAAATCAGTCGAATGACCGTCTCGACAGTGACTCGTGTATACCTTCGAGAATGAGCCTAGCCCTTGTGCTGATGTGTCCTACTCTGTTGGTAGCAGTGCACTTTATTTCACCCTCGTCGTTCAGAGCTGTCTGATGTATCAGAAGAGTGCTCTTTCCGTTTTCGGTGAAAATTCTGGTCCTCCTGCTGCTGAAGATCTCAAAGCCATCCTTGAACCAGGATATCTTCGGTAATGGAGTCCCGGCAAAGTGGACGATAAACTCAGCCTGGATTTATCAATTGAAAATATCTTTGATTATCATTCCAGAGATCTTCCAATGACCTTAGCTGGCTGTTAGGTTAATGGCAAAATCAAATAATCCTTGACGACTGATAACGATGTCTTGAGAATAGAAATTTTAACTGGACCGGATGGTTCTACATTTGAGAAATCTTATCTAAATAGGTTGCCGAAGAGATTGAAAGCTTTACCTGTTCGTTTTCAAGAACTGTCGTATCCTTGAGTTCGAGTTCAAAGTGTGGTGTGCTGGCTGCAGCTCGTTGCAGGGTCACCGTCAATGGGTCCGATAGTTCACTGGGTTCAGATAAGCCCAAAGCGTTTTGTGCTCTGACCCTGAACTGGTAGCGCCAACCAGGTTCCAAGCCACTGAGTGTCAGCTCCGGAAAGGTACAGAGAATCGGTGCTGATCTGACCCAGTGCGGAGAACCCATACGACGATGCTCCACCAGGTACCCGACGATCGCTGATCCTCCATTACTTGGAGAACGCTCCCACCGGATACTGACCACATCCGGTTGCGTGTCTTCGGTTCCTGGTACCAGGATCGGTTTACCAGGTGCTGATGGAAGACCTGGCAAATTTTTTTCAAGGATTCACTCAACTGGGTGGACGTTGAAAAGCGTCTTGGAGTACGTTTTCGTGAAGACTGTCGATTGTTGTATTATGTTGGGAGCATGTTAGACGCCCGGGCGGCGACTGTTGACAGAATGCCAAGGTGCTAATTGCGATCAGGAACAAAGGAGTCGCTAGAACCTGGGGATCGACTGTCTAGTAAAATTTTATAATATATTCTTCCAATTATACATCAATATCCCACAATATAATTTTAGCTCGATTTCATTGCCCTCCCCAAGCTTGATTTAAGATTCTGTCATTCGTGTCACTTTCCCTAGACTAATTTATTAGGTAAAGCTTCAAAATAGTCAGTCTTGCTCTCTGGCATAAATTAGCCTCTGTCCACCTTCAACATTTCCTGTAATAAATTTTAGTTGAATTTAATCAAGAGACTCGATGATGAATCAGGTTTAACCTACGGTTGAGATTCAAAATGATTTTTCCAACCTGGACAATGATCGTTGATCTATCGATCATGCAGTGGGAAAAATCCCTGGCTACAAGGTAGTCGAATCGCTAGCACAAGCCAGAAGCCGTTCACACGCACGAAGGAAACATGCGCCAACACAGCCGTGCACGTGGCGCTCCCGAAATAAAACAGAAACCGTTTGGCAAGCTGAACTCTAACCACACTCAGGGAGGAAAACTATGCATGACACCAGATACCGAACCGGATAGCTCGAATAAATCAAGAGACATAATGACAATCGGAGAATTATCATCAAAGAGTATTTTTATTAACGACAGCCTCGACGGCTGATGGTCGATCTGTGACACCTTGGAAAAATAATTCACGAAATCGAAATCGTTTGGTTGAATAATTTTTGGAAAAACATCTGGCTCGTTTTATTTTTCGAACAAGTTATACGCTAAATGATCTTTGTAAGAGTGAATGATCAGGGCGGCTGTCATGGGAAAAATGGAGTTTGACAGGAGCAACGTGGATCCGTATAAAATGATCAGACTGAGAAGAAGCCTCGGTGATCATCTCCAATAATTTTTTTTTAGGTGTGTCTACTGTGATTCACTGGGAAGTGTCGCGTGAAAAAATATAATTCTAGATTTCGTATTTTTACGACTGTGCTATTATTCAATTTCTACTACAGATACCAATAAGATGCGTTCACAGGCACAATTATTGAATGACACAGGATGACAAAACTCGGACTGTCTCAGGTTGAGTAACTTCAAGAGGAGTCAATTCCACTTCGACATGGACCAGGGTCGGATGAGCTATCGAAAGTCATGTGCATGTAAGTTAAAGAGACAGACGGAAGGAAAGAGATGCTAGAGATGCTGAAGGGTCAGAGGGAAGATGGGAATGAGCTAAGGTGCCGAGTATGTTGGAAGAAGAGGAAGGAAGCGCTAAAGTCGAAACGTAATGTTGAAATGTCGAGGTAGGACGGCGTACCTGGACCATCCCAGTGCACTCTCTTGGAGTTCCCGGTGGTGGTTAACGGATGACTCTTGTTATAGGAGGAGGTCTTCGTCGGGGCGTTGCCCATTGCCACTTGGCGTGCGGATCCACCGGGGGTCGTCTGATTAGGATCCCCAGTGCGCACGCCGGACCAAGACGCCCGATCCTTCAGATCCTACGGAGTGTCAGGGCAGCTTGTTCAACATTCCAGGAGTCCCGAGGTCGTTTCAGCCAGACGGCGATGGCGGCGTAACCAGCAATTTTGCTCTTCTTTGGTTGAACCGGAACCAGAGGACGCACTGTGTAAGGTCGTGAGAGCTCGAGAGGGTCGCGTGATGTGATGGACGGAGAGAGAGAGAGAGGGGGGGGGGAGAGAGAGAGGGACGGAGACAGTGGGTAGGTGAAAGAGGAAGGAGGAGAGGGTGAAACAGGTAAAGAGAAAAGATGGCGACGAAAGTGAAAGAAGAAAAGAAAAAAAATGAAACGACGGCGGAGTCTCGTTTGTCGCGTTGCGAGCCCTGAAGAGTCGTAACTCGGGACTCACGACCGGCGCTCTCTCGATATAGCGCGAGGCTCGATGCAGCACTGCCTCTCGGGAAACGAAAAGTTTTTCTTGCGGCCGATCGTGGCGACGCTCTCTTGACGCTCCTCCAATGCCGTCCCGACGCCTCCGTCGACGATGCGGCGAACCGGAGCGCCGACGGAGCTGGCTATTCTGATCGTTCGACGTCGCTAGAACGCCGGACTCTCGATACTCATACATGCTGATGCTGTCGGCCTGCAGGAGTACCAGACTGCGACGTCGAGAGTAGGATAGACGCCAGAACGCATCGCAGAAGATGAGATGAGATCAGTTGAGAAGATGCCCGGACTGAACTTGCTCCACTTTAAAATTGCTCGCGTTTCTCTTTATAGCTAATTCATCTGATCTTCATCTCATCTCATCTCATCTGGTAGCAACGCAGCGTATAGACACACAATGGCTTTGCGTTATCTTTAACAAATACAAGAACGTCTCTTGCGTCTCCTGGCCGCCTCTCTCGCACTACTCTTGCCAAGATCCTCTGGTCCGGACCGCCCCTTGAGTATGACGACCCGCTCGACAGCTCTGCTACCCGAGTAGATCATCTCCAGGGGTTAACCCAGGTTCCCATGTATGGGTGCCCGTTTATCGGCTGTGGGACGCAGCCTTCTCCTGCTCGGGAGTTTTCTTGATAGCGAGTGAGACTCCCTGCTACCTTTCCTCCCTCAGCCTCTTTGGTCATCCTCGGTCAGTGACCTTGAGCCACACCGGTAGAGAAGATCTCGCTTGGTTTCACCTGTTCGGCTCGACACACGATTTCCTGATTAAAGGGACCGCTCTTCCATAATGGAATCGAAGCTGATCGCAACTTTTCTTCTCCTCTTTGCTCAACTTCATACGGTACCGGATGTCTTCAGATAATATCTACTCAAGGTCTTTTCAATTTTTTTAATAAAACCTATCAAACTTTAAGTTCACTGACCGCAATACGTTTTTCAACTAAATTTCCATGTACAAACATCTAATTCATCAAGATACAAAGATCTATTAAACCCACTCGATTCAGTGATATGAAGCCGATGCACTAGGACAGCATAGACAACAGTAGGTGAATCCACGTGAAAGTTAAAAGACGTCGAGTGCAGATGCAGCACAGCATCCCGACAATAAGTCGACTGCATGAAAATTGCCTTAGGCAACTTTCACATCGCTCGTTGGCACCTACCTACATACACCGATACTCACAGCCTCCGAAGAATTTATTTCCTAGCGATTCCTCCATCAGTAGGTCGATACATTAACCCAAGAACTTTGATCCAAGTACTTCTTCATAAATTCCAGCAAGATCAACCAAAAGATCAACGTCATGTCGTACCATCCCTAAAAATTAATCCACAGCCTCTGCCCAAGATTACATCATCGGGTGTCATGGTCCAAAATCAATTTTAGCACCCGGCACTGAATTTCCTCAGGTAGGATGATCCCGTGGGAAGGAACGGGAGGAAGGAGAAGGTAAGGAAAGCTGATGAAGGTGGGAGTCAAGGTAGACGTACGGAGGTGGGGACACGTATCGGTGCCGGGATACCGTTGGACCTGAATGGACCAGGAGCTGACTCTCTGACTCCTGTCCCGGTCTTATAGCAGCTCATCCAAGTTCGAGGGATCATGCGTGTAGTATGTGTCCAAGTGGACTCGTATGTGATTCACTTCGCGGATCCGTCAACTTGGCTTTCTACAACCGTTCAAGCGGGATCTGGCAACGTGTTGTTGTTCGCGTAGTGGCGACCCTGAGGGTCGAGTGTCCTGTGCTCGGTGTCCGGTGTCCATAGTATCCAGTATCGGACCATCCAGTATTCGCTGTTTGACGTTCGGTATGGAGTCTTGAGTATCCGATCTTGATCAGGACTACATTCTGAGGTAGTCCGTCCTTTTTTTTCGCCTTGATAAAATGTTGCGATATGCACTCGCGTAATACATGTCACGTAATAACGTTACAACTGGATCGTTACCCGAGGATCGATAGATCGTGCATGACGTTACGTTTCGTTGATCTTGGATCGATACCACTTATTTGTGGTTGTTCAAGATCGTTTCGTAGCTTTGATTACTTGTGTGATATCTTTATGCTGGATCATTTATCATTGATCACTTGCGATCTGGGGTGAGTTGAGACTTTCTAAGTTTATGCTTTTTTTAAATTTTATTAACGAGTGTCGATTTTGGATTTTTTAGAATTTTATCTTTATCTATTTTTTTTATAATTCAGGTATGTGGTACTTTCTTTTTGTCTACACCCTGTAGCTATTCGAACTAACGTAACAGGATATTATGCAAATGCCAGGGCGCGCCCAACTATTCTGCATCCTTGATCGAGTAGAGTTCAAAAAACGTGCTTAGATAACGCGTCTAGCTGGATATAACAGATTAATAAATTTAGTATGGACGAAATTGATTATTTTCTTGGTATGCAATTTTTTAGTGAATAAATAATTTTATTGTATATAAATATTTAATTTTTGGATACAGTCAGAAACAATATTCTCGTTTTGTATTATTCATTATATTCATCCATAAAAATTGAAATATCAGATCGCAAATAATCGTTCCGTTTGGCCAGTTTACGGTGGCAGCTAATGCGTTCTGTCACGTTAACAGTCCTATTGTCACTAGCGCCGAGCTATCGGATGGATGAATAAAAGCGTAGGTGGTCCATGAGTGAGGAAGGTCATTGACCTCTGGCAAATTGTGACACCAATATCCAAAGTCCAAAATTTAAGACTTCCGCAATCCTTTGAGCCATGTCCTCGATAAAGTCAAGACTGGAGGCAGTGGATATCTTGGAGGCGCTGGAATCAAAGCTGGTGTACCTTCCTGGAGGACGTGATCGGGAAGGAAGATCATTGGTAATCGTGAACGTACCTGGTGAACCTTTGCCAACTACGAAATCACGATTAGAATCACTTATCAAGTACTTGCTCTCTATATTCAGGTGAATTATTTAATGAAATCCCTTTTATACGATGCTCGGTGAATTTTTTCCTCGATCTATTTTAATATTAAAAATAATAATATTTTCAGCGAGGAAACCAAGGAAAATGGTTTTACTTTGCTTATCGATGCTCAGCGTGGCTCGTGGCGCGTTGCCAGATCCTGCATTCGACAGTCTCTTATTTTTATGGGTTCGGACGCGAATTCCGTGATCGTTCTTCGACCTGATGGTTTCTGGGACAAGCACGTGGATAACTGTACAAAGTCTTATAGGGAAGGGGAGGTAGAAAAGAGATAAAAAATTAAGAAGATTCAAGATCGTGGGAAAATTAGGAGGGGTGTGAATATGAAATATTTTTTTTTATAGCCAGTCTACATTCCTATAACGAGACTTACCGGCTACATAGATACGGTTCAGTTGCCACAGGATTTGGGTGGTACCAAAGTCTATAATCATTTGGAATGGATTCAGACTCGGGTGGTGAGCAAACTCAAAAATTTTTTTTTGTGCAGGGTTTGTATGTTTTTTTTGTTTAGAGAGTCGAGGAATATACTAAGGATGCAGAGGAGGTCGTCAGGAAGATGACGGATCTTCACCAAAGATTAAGAAATTTTATGGAGGTCCGGGTGAGGGAACCGGAAGTGGAACTTGCGAAATATTCGGAAATGAGTTTGAAGCTGAGAACAGCTGCGCGTTATGTTCTTCATTCAGGTTGGTGGGTACGAGAACGTTTCTCAGCTTTACATGAAATATATTTAGTTTATTCGTGTTCAGTTTTTTTATTGATTCGATAATGGTAATAGCGATTAGCTAAAATCTTCATCCGATAACGAGTTGTTTTTGAATCAGATCCATATAACACAGGTACCGGTAAAAATCGAAGAACCGGCTTGACCAGACCAGTTTAAAAAATTCTCAGCCAATCGGCTGATGACCACGAAATGAAAAATCCTTTTTTTATCTCGCCACAATGTCTTTTTTATTTTCTCTTTAGGCAGGAACGTGGTCAGCAGTCTCAGTAGAGAAACCTCGCAGGATATACTTGATACTGTTCAGAGGATTCACAGGATTTTGGATTCCATTGAATTGAAGCAGGTGCGATATACTTGATTTTGGTGATGAAAATTGTTTTTTTGTAAATAATTGAACTTTGGATTTTTCAAAATTTTTGTAGCATGAAATCGAAAAAACTTGGATCGATATGGAACGAAGTCTTGGCACTGCTAAGGAAATTAATAATCTTGAAGAGGGTGTAGCACGTGTGACCAACTGGATTCTGGGACCAGCTGACTCCATGTTAAATTCTCGTTATCAAGTTGGATTCGACGTGAGCTCTTCCGAGGAGCTCAGAAGAGAACACGAAAAATTGGAATTGGAATGCCGTGTAAAACTTTATCTGCCCTTTTTCAAAAAGCTTCCAATTATTCGACCCATCCAACTGATCGTGACAACTGGATTCGCAGGAGACTTATGGACGCTATGCTGAACTTCTTCACAAAATTGACAGTCTGCCTGTTGGCTACTTACCGGAGGACCTCAAGTCACAAAGGGACTTTATGGATTTTGTGTGTCGGAGTTTCGCGTCGAGGCTCGAGAGACGAAGAAACGTTCTAATCACGTCCCAAAGATTTTTTCGATTAGTGTCAGAGGTCAATTAAATTATGTTCATTTTTAATAAAAATATATGTACATGAGACTGGATTTATATTTAAATAATTTTTGAACAGTACTTTGACAGAACGAGTGAAGTTTTTGACAAACTAGTCATGGGTAACAAGGTGTACAATTTTTCACAAGCGGGATCAAAACTTTTGAATTTGGAAAAAAATCAGGAGATACTGGGTTCGTAATGAAAATTATTATTATCTTAGAACATTTTTTGGAAAAATTATGTTTTACCTATATTGCTTTCCTTTGTCTATTCAGAGGCCATAGAACGCGAATTGGTAAAGGAAGGCGAAAAACTTTCAGACATCCTCTCGATGCCTGTTAAGGATGCACTAGGTCGAGACATTCACGTTGACTATGGCGAAGATATAGTTAATGTCCGAGATATTCTTGACGCCACTAACGCCAGAAAAAATATTTTCAATGACAGCGTCGAATTACAGAAATTGACACTGAAGCAGGTTGCGCTCATATATACATACGAGAATGATGCAGAACAGGTAAATTAGAAAAAATTATGATTACAAATCAACATAAGATTGTTAATAAAAATTGTCAAATTTTTCAGGCAGTTCAATGGCTGAACGATCTTTTCAAAGTTCTCATCGACAATCACGTTCAGATTGGTTGTAACGTCAATGAAATCCAATCCCAAAAAGAAGACCAACAATCTTTTCAAGAAACGGCCAAAGTGATAACCAAATTCTTTTGAAAAAAAAATTAAAAATCAAATGAAATACTGATCAAACTTTTTTAAGGGAACCTATGATTATGGCTGTCAACTAGTGAACGGTGCTCGCGTTCTGAGAATATCCTGCAGGTTGGCATTGGATGACAATACCAACCTGTCAAAAAAATTGTGGCAAGCCTGGCGACAATTGCGGTCAGTTGGTCAGGAACAATTGACCAGGCTGAGAGTGTGTGCGGTTTTTCACAGAAGCGTAGAAGACGTGAGTGTCTTTTTTTTTGAAAATATAATTTTCGGCAAAAACGCTCAGACAGAAAAATTGTAATGGCTTTCAAAGTATGACACCCTGTATTAGAGTGAAAGTTCAAATGTTTATGTTTATGTCGCTCGTGGTTAAAAATAGATAAAGTATAGGAAGCTGCAGCACGTGTTTCAAAGTTTGAATTTGTTTTCTTTACATCGCGAAGCCCTTCTTGGAAGAAAAAATGGGTTATTACGATATTTTTGAATTTTAACTCGTTTTTATTTTACCTTAGCACTGCACGCGACTCGTCGAACTGATCGATACCGTTGGATCACTGCAACGTGGATCGATGGATTCCGAGTCGATGGAAGCTGCAAAAGTACAGATCAGAGATATATTAGGAAATCGAGAAAAACTTTTACTCGAAGTCGGCAGGATGGTCAGGCTGGGTCGGCTCTTGAGAACCAGGCTTAAGGAGCCATTGTGTCATCAACGGTAAGAAATAAATAAAATAGTAATTTTTCGCTGAAATTATCCAAACAATCTTTGACAAGTAGCCACGTGCACCTGTCAAAAATTCACTGTGCACTTCGTGGAACGTTGGAGCTGCATTGTACTCTCTAATGAATGGCGAAATTATTTTGAGAATTTGGCAGAGACCACGTGGCGTCGTAGATGCCGATGGGTACTATTCAATTGTGCAACTGAAATTTTGGATTCATTCTTAGAGATCGCGAAGTATGTTATTATTTTGAAAAAAAAAATATAGGCAAATTATTTATAGATAGAGCCGATTTTTTTTAATAAATATCAAAGATCTGCTTGCCAGCGTAAAAGCGGGTCAGGCACTGTTCGGTAAATCGAAAAGTCAAGTATGCCGGATATAAACTCCTGTATGAGAGGGAGCAGCAGCAGGGACTCTGAAAGCAAGGAGCGTGGGTTTTCCAAGCGTCCCGACGCCGACGCCGACGACGCAGGCAGTCCACGCTTGGTCGTCGACGAGATACCTAAACCTCTGTCAGTGCATGTAAGTGACATATTCAAGTGTCAAATAGACTTTGACGATTTGCGCGAAATTAGGCAATTTTCGAGTTTCCACTAAAAAAAGCAAAAAAGGTAGGATTATAAATATTCTTGTCGATTCGAGCGCAAGAGAATAATTTTAGAAAAATATTTATCCCTTACTCAAAATCGATACATTTTTTTTTCTTGTTTTGACACCATCTTCAAATACTGGATGATCGGACGCAATTCCAAAATTTTGAATAATTCCTCAGACTATCATGGAATATTTCAAGGCACCCGGTATAAGGATTAAGTAGAGCGTTTAAGAGTTGTTGTCATGCGTTCCCGACTCTGAAGCCGGCAATGATATTTATTCATAGAGACAGACGCCCCATTTTCCCTCCCGCCAGAAGGAGAGTCGGATTCGCGAATTTACAAAGTCCGATCGAATTGGCACATACGCAAAATATATAAACTCTGGAAACGATTTGCTGCTCGAATTCATATTGATTCGCCAGTGACTCTTCGAATTCGACTAGTAAACTTTTAAGCTAATTTTTTTGCAGTTTCGGTAGTGCGAAAAATTGGCCTACGTAAAAGACGATCGTGTCTATAACGAAGGGAAAAAAACAGAAATCAAGATACTTGAAAAACAACTAAGTGGGGGAAACAGGTCCGCCAATATTTTCCCATGGTGATATTTTTGAATTTGGGTCGCGCGTCAAACGTTGAAGCAAATTGCAGTCGCTCCGATGCATCGCATCTAAATTATTTATCGTCGTGCGTTGTAGCCCTTAGCAATTTAAAGCACAAAGTCCACCAGGACGTTTTACTCTTGAAAGCTGCAGTCTTCGATCATTTACAAAGCAATTCTATTCTCGTCTCCTAGGCTTCCTTCGACGCTCGTTCTTTGCTTTACTTTCTTTTAATTTCATTCTCTAGCCGAGTAGAGCTTTCTTTTTTTTCAAACTTCCAAAAAAGAATAGAGGACATCGACGCGCATCTCTCTACCAGAGCCCAGTCTGTGAGTATTCGCCCTAAGTGAAAGTGCACTTCGGTCAAAATGTTGCTCGAAGATCTTCTCCGTGACGTAAATCTTCCTCATTTGATGTTCAAGGCCCTGGGCCAATTTCTATACGCTATATTCAAGTGAGTCAAGCTCTTCCTCTGCGTCTTAGACACCTAAAAGAAAAAACGACGGATTATTTCGAATATAGACCAAACCAAAAAAATATTTTGGACGTCTAACGTCCATTCGAGAGATTGACAGATAAATTCTACGTTCCTTGTATTTTACGTATTTCCGAACGACTCACAATATTTCGATCTTTCTGGAAGACGGCTGACTGTGTTCACAAATAAAATTAGAACTGTAGCCAACTCCGTGCGAGCTACCGGCCGGCTGCTTTTATTATTACATAAGTCAGTAATACGTTTACGCGTTTCAACTCTTCAGCCTCTAATGGCAGATCTTCGCGATTCTGATTTCATCGATCGGATCAATTCGGGAAGATACCATGTTCGCGTTCGCGAATATTTATAAACTTTTTGATAAATGATCCCTTTGCTTTGCAGAATGTCCGACGAAGATGCTCTGCTCGGTGGTGGAAACCTGACAGCGGTGGAGGCGATCTCGACACGACTGGCGGAAGTGACGCGTCTGGCCGAGAGGCTGGATGGCCGATTGTGTGAGGCAGGAGCCAGGACTCAGGCTCCCACTTCCTCTGCCGCTGATTCCGTTCCTTCCGCTACGAACAACGGGAAGGACAGCAGTGAAGTTGTTGCTGGTATTAAAAAGATTTTGGAAGGTTCTGCCGATGTTGCTGAAGAGCCGAATAAGGGGACCAAGTGCAAGATGGCTGAGGTAGGTTTTGATCTTCGTGCAACTGTTGGCTGAGATGGAATTTTTTGGGTGATTAAAGAAATTATTATTTTTGTTTCATACTTCTATATGCAGGATGCTGAACAGAGTCTGTCGAAGGATAGCGTGACTGAAGAGTCTGCGACTGATGGATACGTCACGGCGCCTGAATGTCCTCCGACGCCCGTACCCCAGTCCAGGAGCGAATCCTTCGTGACGTCATCGGAATGTGGCGATGCTGTTTGGTAGTTAATGTTTTTATTAAGATTTTTATTTTGAAAAGCAAACAAGACATTTTTACTGACACGTGGTTGCAGGTGGAACGTCGATAATCCTTTATCCGACGTGGAGAATGTTGAGATTTCATCGTTAAAGGATGAGGAGAAATCTCGTAAAATTCCTGTTGAACGCAGGGTCAAAGTTGAAAGTGCAGATGACGCTTTTCCCAAAAAGGAAATCAGTTTAAAGAGCGACGAACCGAAAATTGACAGGTCCGGTGCCAGTACGATTATTAAAAAGACTGTCGAGGTATGTATTTCAAATTGGATTAATATTTTGATCATTTATCAGAAAAAAGGTTAATAATTTTTTGATAATTTTTAGGAGAAGTCGGGGACACTCGTCAAGGAAGTCACGGAGACTACGACTCTTCGAGTTTCCCACAGCACCCACTTGGGAGTGACCTCCTATAAATTGACCTCGAATACATTGCGCGATAATAAGGAGCATACAGACATCAAGGAAATTCAGGATTTCAAAAGATTCGCCGAAAGCGACGCCTCCGCCATCAAGGACTCTTACCGGACCGGAAGTCCTGTGAAAGCATCCACGGAAATGGAACATCGTGTCATTTTGACGGCAGAAACGGATCGTCCTGCGATTACTTTGAAAAGTCGGTTTTCGAAAAGTCCATCCCGATTAATAAATATTTTATGAATAGAAGTAAAAAAAAATTGTATTACAGAGGAGTCTTCGCAGGACACCGACGAGTCCTTGGAAGGGCCCAAAGATCACAGTCGGCTTTTGAAATTCACAAAAGGTCACGACGTGGATCAGGATCAGCCAAGCTCGATCCTGGCTCCTTCGCAATCATCGACTCAGTCGTCTTATACGTCGAAGGATGTCAAGGAGTCGTTATCCTTGGAGGAAGTCAAACGGCAGGAGATGTCATTCTCCTCGAGACATACGAACGACAGTGGGATTGAATTGAGTCCAAAAAAGGATACGAAGGAAGAAGACGATTTGCTTGATAAAATGAAAAGGGTGAGTCTTGCCGATCCTTCAGGAAGTCCTGAGCAGAGTGCGAATGGCAGTCGTGTGCACGGACATTGTTTGTCAGAGCGTGGAGTACGATCGGCATGTTATGACTTTATTTTGAGTGAAATCTGTTAGGAGAGAGATAAGAAAAGAAAAAAATGTCAGTTATGCATTTTGAAATATCTAACATTGTTTTCATGTTTTATTAACCCAATAATACCCAGACGTCGTTCACAATGGACTGACGAGTTTGTGTTTCATTTGTTTTCTTTTTCACTTAACACATTTTACATTATTATATTTGTTATGCCAGTTATGTTATATTGGACGTTTGCTTTTACACCATGGCTCAATATTTTTTTGTTAATAAAGTCGTTTATTTCGAACTTGTCGATACACCTATTTGAATATAAAACATAATTACCACAGGTAAGTATAACCTCTTCGTACACATTTCACGAGTAAGAGTAACCAAGATCTATTTTAATAATTACTCAGGCCGTTTCCTTTTCAAATTTCCTAAGAATTTCCACATTTTTCGAGTCAACTGCCGCCAAAAAGTGGTCGAACGGATTTCACGTGTACCGACAGAGCGTCAGAGTGGCAAAGTATTCGAGTGTGCGAAGAAGTATCGAAAAATAGAGAGAAAAGACAAAGAGAGTGGGCTAGAGTGGTATAAGAGACAGAGAGAGAGAGAACGAGAGGGAAGATTTTAGTTTAGGCGAGTTCGGAGAGGATCGGAAACGTTCGGGCCGGTCTCGCGCTTCAGTCTGGCTGACACAGATCGCCGCCAGATCGCCGTAGCGGAGTTGCCTTCAGGCTGCTGGCTTCAGCTGGCTTCAGTCTTCAGTATTGGGTGGACTGGCTTCTGTATTGGATATAGGAGCGGCGGAGCGCTGACATGTGTCACGCGAGCACGAGCAGTGTTCTTCTTTGACGCGCGAGTGTTATGTGAGACTCCCTAGTCGATTTATTTATTGCGATTACGAGATCAGTGACAAGTGACCCGACTCTGTGGCTCGATGATCTTCCAAGAATATTCTTTCGTCTCTCGTCAATTTATCTTACGTTCACTTGGATATACGCCGATCGAATTGGGCCTTTGTTCAACTTATTCATCCCGGCAATACCTGTTGACGTTCAATTTACCTGTTGACTCTCGACAGTTCGACGATTCGACGCATTGACATTCTTCCTTTTTTCCTCTTTCTCTTCACTTTTCTTCTCTCGATACCCACGCACAATCGTACTTTCATTGCTACGGTTGGAATATTTTAAAGAGGATCATATTTATTTCACTGGACTAATTATAGCAGAGCTTTTTTCATCTCCAAAGTTTCCGATAATTTTATCTGGAGGATTTGCATCTCCCGATACTGAGAATACTTATTCGTTTGATAGAAATTATTCGGAGGCAAAGAAACCGGCTATTAGACCTGTCAATTAAAATCCTTCTCTATGGTTGATTGTCGATATTAGTTTGATGCTAATTTCACGCGATTCGGTCTAATTGTAAAATTTTATGTGGTCGATTGTTGACTCGCTGAACGTGGGCTTGAAAACACGTGGGCATTTGTAATACTAGAGACAGCGTATGAATTTATTTTTAACGAATATCATTCGTTTCCGTTCTTCCGTTTAGTGAAAAATGTGTCAATTTTAATTTCACTTTATATACCTGTGGACGTATTTCTGGATTTGTATGTCGATGAAGTCATCGTCAGAGAAACAGTGTTATTGCTGGATAAGACGGATACATACACATTTTTCCCGGCGAGCGTAATACGAATAAATAACTTATCGATCATTCTGATTTACGCTCGAATCGTTCTCTTAAAGATTTCTATATTTAGTAACTAGTCGCAGACAGCAGGTATCCAACCCAACGATCAAAATTTATTGTCGATTGTATCATCGACTAACTAAAGATCCACCCCTCGTTAAGATAATCAAAATTTCCCGTTTATTTGTAATCTCGACATGAAAACGTGAAAAGTGAATGTTTCGTGGGTGCTGTAAGATATTATTAGCCATGGCGGCAGACTCGATTTGGCATCGGTTCAAAAATAATCTTTTCACCAAAGACGTGGATCCTCGTGAAACCACAAGACCAATTCGATCTCGTTAGTTCTCTGAGAAACTTTTTATTAAGACATCATTCAAGTCATATTAAAAAATTATACACCTAACGACTTAACCACGAGTTAACCTTAATATATCCGAGACAGTGTATCGTTGCCAGTCAATAAGTCAGATTTACGATCTAAATTTTGTACGAACAATAGTTTGCTGAGGACCTTAAAAAAATATGGCGCAGTACCATTCTCAACCGTGAATCATTGTTCTTGCGAACCCTGATACTATTATTGCGTAATGGTGTATCCGAAGTAAATAAACAGAGAAATAAAAGGAAACAAACAAAAGTTGCCGGGTTTCCTTTTACGGATTAGTCGATATTACCTGGGAGAGGCCTATAGAATTTCTACGCAATTCAGTCTGGCGTTCGATTTCATTGTAATTCTCCTCGAGTGTCGTTTGCGAACAGAAATATGTTTTCATGTTTTAACAAGCGCGCCAGCCTTGAAAATCTTGGAAGTTCACGAGACGCCGCAGAGCTTCATGGGGTTTTGAATAGAAGCTCCTGAAGCATAGTACAAGTAATGTAAGAATCGTTGAATCCCCATAGCTGTGCTTTTTTGGAAATACGGTGCGAGAGTGCGAAAGAATTGAAAAGTGCAAAATGGTGGACGGATACGAGTCCATGGGTGATGAAAATGAAGGTGGTAATGCAGTGACGAGGAATCACGACGAGCCAGGACGATCAACTGGGCAGGATTCTTCTCAGACACCAACTACGACCACCATAAGCACCATAGCCGTGCAAAGTGGAGAGACTCGACTTGTCATTGCTCTCCTTCAAGTAAGAGATTTTCACTCCTTATTCGATCTATCGATCGCAATTTCTCGTAGCGTCAGAATCATTAAAAATAGTTAAACCGTCTGTTTGATTTTTATAAAATTTTTCACTACTTAATCTGCTTTAAAAAATTAGAAAATTTGCGTGCGAAACAGCCTATGGAATTCCAATGTCTTACCGGATATTTTTGGCAGACAATGAGCGTCGCTACGGTCTTTTTTTACGAATGACTAAAATATTTTAAAAATATTTTATGGAATTGACCAAAAATGCGGAACGGGTTCGTGACTCGTGACTGTTTTCGTTCAAGATTACTCTTTTGGTGGCTTCTAAGCAATTTATAAATGACAGGAAAACATCTGTCAGACATAGAGAAATTAATGACACGTTAGTAGACGCGTGTCATCTTTATTTGTAGATCAATTCCATTGCCGGTCAGGCTGCAGGTTCGTGTGGAAAGTCGATCCTCGATTCTCATGTAAACCAAGTACGTCTTGATGCATCATACCTCGTGCATTTGCATTTATAATACAAAAAAGTTCTCCGTACTAGGTAACACCATAAACATATTTTTTTAACCAATTAAGGCAATTTTAATCTGGCGCTCGAGTTACTTCCATGGCTGCACAGATTTTAATAATTATTATAAACGATCTTCGATTTCATGATTTCAATTGAACAAGAAATTTTGGTAATTTCAGCACTGAAAAAAATATTAATAAAAATTATCAACTACGTCCAGTTTAAGTTGACTTTCTACATTTGAAAAATAGTGGCCAATGACGTCACAGCAACGTGTCAGATCGCATCGTTGCATTCTACCAGCAAATACAACAGTGTGGGTAAACCGGTATGTCCCACGTGCATGTGTATATAGAAAAATCCGCATACGCATTCTCATACGAACGTCCAGTTGCATGGTTTGTCTGTGAAAATTTTTCAGTCGTACCTTGTTTTGATATTTTTTCTCATTTCATCTCCACGTACGAGTCACACACGTTGTACAAGCACTTGGATCGTTTGTAGAACGACAATAGGTAGTTTTGGTCACGACCTGAAAATGTATTGTGAACGTGTACCTGATCGTCAAAAAAAAAAGAAGTCCCAGCCCTTGACACGGTGGGCGCCATGACTTTCTCCAAATGGTGGGAGTATCCATGGTGGCAAAAAGGTTGATAGTCAATTTCACAGTATATTACAATGGTTTAACCTATGCCGAGAAGGGAGTGCACGACTTCCCATGGTTGATTAAGCACCTCTCACACCGACAGTGAAAACCCATCTTCTTGCCATCAATTATCTCGTACCGCCGATTCTACTGAACAATCACGCCGACTAACGAGACCATCTCATCGTTCTTTGCCGTTTCGGAGGTTCATTATTTTTTTTCTTCACAACAGCCAATCAAAGCGAGACCAATCTTTGGTGCGAAAGAGTTAAAGCGAGATAAGGCGGCGAATGATCGACTCAACGAAATATGAACTCTGTCACTATTGAGAATAGAGGCGATAGGGGACCCTCGCGATGGGTCTTAACAAGCCGGTATGTAGGTAGCTTTATGCACTCTTTGACATCGTGGCACGAGACCAGCCTTCCTGGAGGAGACGTGGGCAGTGTCAGGTCGTGTCGGTTCGGTCCAGGAGTAGGTGTAGGTCTTGTGAGACCCAGGAGTAGCGATATGTATAGTCTGCGCGTAAAGAGTGTGAAGAGTAACGATGAGGCCCGTTCGGACGGAGCCCGTACTCGTATAATACCGGTTTGCTAGATACATCGGGTCGGGATCCCATCGGAGCCCATCGGGATCTCCATCGGGGTCCTATGGGCCTCCTACAGGCCGGCTCGTGTTTCAGCGCGAATATACTCGATATATACCAACGTATCCAGGTAGACTGGATCGGTAAAAAAGATCGAAAGAACTAATACACGCGTCTTCCGATCCCTCATGGTCGCACGCAACCTGCCCCTATACGCAGTACATGCACTTACACTTGGGAGCCAAGTGCCTTGCCCCTGCTGATTTAATTATCTTGGTCTACGATAAAAGTTATTTCCATCCTGGACCAGTCAGCCCGATCCCCGCGCCTTGATTAGACAGATAAAAGAAATTTCTTTTTGAATTCAATAGAGGCCTCCCTAGTCGACTCCTTGATTCTTCCATTGGGTCTTCAGTCGGCCGGTCTGTCCGAAGCCATAAGGACGTTGAAGAGAGCCGCGGAGGCAGCCCAGGTTAAATTTATACTTCGTGGAGTTTCGTAGAACGATAGTCGTCGCTGGTTAGAACTGCTGGCGATGCTGGATCGAAGGAAGAGAAGCGAGAGCAAGAGAGAACTCGGAAATAGCTATGGGCTCATGCAATGCCCCGAAATAACACCATATAACGAGGAACCCTTTATGAATCTTCGTTTGGAGGTTATAAATAAAAAAAAGTGAAGGAACAATTTTTTAAGTTGGCAATAATGAAAATTTTCACAAAAAATCTTCACCGACGTCTTCGTTCCTCCCAAACGTGAAGAATCACGCGATCAAGTTGCGCCTGCCTTCCATCTTGCTCGTCGAACGGGAACGCTGGCCCAATTTTAATGTCCGAATATGGAAATGCTCTCTGGGTACCGGTCCGCTATTTCATCATTTAACGATTGTCAGGTCGTCGGTACGCACGCACGAGTCACGTACGATCACGCACCAGACACGTACGTAGTAGGTACACGC
This sequence comes from Trachelus tabidus, assembly GCA_030142655.1. Taxonomy (NCBI): domain Eukaryota; kingdom Metazoa; phylum Arthropoda; class Insecta; order Hymenoptera; family Cephidae; genus Trachelus; species Trachelus tabidus. Next base: position 213,453 of record JARQTI010000122.1, read on the forward strand.
AGTGCCCCGTGATCACAGCCGAGTTACTTTCACTTCACAATTTGCTTTGACTACATCGAAGCCTATTCTGCCTGCCGGATGATCGTACGTCTGCTGCAAGTACAAAAACAGCAAATCGAAAAAGGGTACTGAGAATCATAGAGAACAGAAGCAACGGTTACCCGAATACTTGGACAAGTCGAGGAGCCAATAGTACGACTGCGTTGCGGCGGCACCGTTTCTCTCATGGGGGTCGCCTTAACAGAGGATAACGACACGTTACTTCTGCCGGAGTATCGCCATTTTTCTTAACGGCAATCGTGGTCTCTTATTTTATTATACCGGTCGTACTCAGCACCTGCTGCTTGGACGATTCCTCAAATTACCCTGTGTGTCTAGGCGGCTATGAATTTTATGAGATCCATAGGCAATCCGTGGCTGGATATCGGCCGTTGAATTCTTCGGGCTCTCGATTCTCTTTTGTCTCAGTGTACCTGGGAGAAAATCTTTTTTAAAGACTTAACATGGGACTCGCGCGTCTTTAGAGTCACGGACGGAGATACAACGTGACTGGTATTAGAAGAGCTGGAGAAGTAAGGAGCGTTAATCGCACTAGGAAATTTTTTGTATTTTTTTTTTAAGGTTTGTAGTACGCAAGTTTCGTTAGTAGTATTCGTTTGAATCGGGGAACTGGTAATAATTGCTGTAACGACGCTAGGCGTTGTTACACGTTAAATTAATTAGTTGTAAACAGAGCGTGAAGTGACTATGGGCAGGAATTTAATTATAAAAAAGAAGGAATGAGGAAAAATTTGTAATTTACCAAGTGTCCGCTAGGGGAGCCGAAGAGGTGCACGAAAGGTGTGGATGAATTTTGTTAAAAGGGAACCGGAAAACTGGCTGCCGTCCAAAATTTCTAAATGGAAGCATATCTCTCATTGTAGGCTCTTCGCGAGGTCAACGGCTTCCTTCTTCAATTTCTCCTTTTGACTCCCGACGCTCTTCTCGATTTTGCATGACGCCGGCATCTCGCTACGGACGTCGCCGTCTACGACGGCCATCTTGGGCGGACTCTTCGTCCGACGGAGGAGGGAACAAAACAAACGCGACTTCGGTAGCTTATTTCGGATGTGCAATTCCAGGAAATTCCCAACGGCTCCCATGATCCTTTGCTTCCATCGATCATCGGGACTGCCTTCGGCTGTGTTCGGCTATCGTCGTGGCTCCCTCTTTTTATTCCGATCTACGAATTAAATTGCGTCACTCACACACTACCGAGTCGCATCGCTTTATGGTCGCCTGTACTTTCTTCTCTCGGATTTACCAAACCCGTCTAAATTAAACTTCGCTTTTCTGCTCGTCTCGTCTTTCGGACGACCTCCGGGACTCGAAAAACTCGTAAAGAGGCGACGGGCACGCAGCCATTACTACTCGGCCCACGCTCCGCACATTCAACGTTCCTTGCCGTCATTAATTCTATTCTCCCGAGCACGCACGCGGATTGCACCGGCTCGGTGCTATCCTCGTGGCAGAAATGAAGACAAACCATTTTTTTACAAAATTATCCTACGACCCCGTGCACGAAAGTTTATCCAAAACGCTTTTAGTCAAATTTGCTTTATTTACATTATACAACGTACAAAATATTTTCGAAAATTTTCATTTACACCCGCTTATGTCGTTTCTCTGATAATTAACTTAATTAACCTCCAAATCGAATTTACGTCATAAACCAAGCGCCAAGAGGATCCCACGACGAATCCCAGCCGTCGATTTTGACAAACTCCAGTATCATCAAGCCATAAATATTTATTACCTTGAAATTATTATTTTCATGATATTCAATGATACCCTGACGTTATCGATACACCTTATACGTATATCAAGCGATCTTACGTTATGCACTCTGACCGGTAGCAGAACTTTTATTCGTTGGTTATAAAAATAAATGCAATTCTAAATATAAACAATAGAGTCAGTCGCGTCGCTCGATAACCAAGCGTAAATACATGCAATTCTAATGCATTCACGTGCTCTGGTATTCTAACACGTGATCGTCCAAGTTAGCTGGTAAAAGACGTTAATCACCTTAATTGGACACGCACGGTAAAACTTATGTTAAAGCAAGTGAATAATGCTTTGGGAAGTGGCTACCCAGGAATTAGAAAGTATCGCGGACTCGAAATCCAGGGCCAATTCCTTAGTCGCATAAGATCCTTATAAACGACGGCAGAGATAGTCCTGCAAGAAGAGTCCTTGAGGACTGACATGGCTCGTACATAGAGAGGAGCTACTATACACGTAAATACCAAAGGACCAATATCCTTGCTCCGTCATAAGCTCCTGATTCCTGTAAAGAGAAAATAGCCAAGAAGCCTTCGTCCTTTTGAGCCAACTGATCCTGCCAATATGTCCTGCGCACCTATAGCTACGCTACACCCAATCCTCCACTTCTCGCGCGTCTGCTCTCCTGATACCGGAAGAGGACCTTGTTCCTGGTTCGACTTTCAAACCGGAAGTGCCATAACGATTCGTTCCTCGTGTCTTCTGGGATCGTCGAAGCAATAAAACACGTCGTGTTGGAAAAATCTATTATTAAATTTTAAACGATTAACAATTTTTTATTTTACATAATAAATGCCGGACTGACGCATGTCGGGTGTGTTTAACGCGGGATAAATAATATTTTTATGTAAATGTTTGGCGAATGTAATTATAGGGTTTACAGGAAAATTTATTGGAGGGGTCGAGAGGCTTTAATCTTTTATATTGGCGTGCAGTTCAAATATTTTCACCCTAGAGGATTTCTTCGTTAATTCAAACAGTCATCCTGGATATGTATAAAGCTTCGTTCACACCCAATTGTTGACGTTCACTGTTCTTGCTGTTTCTTTTATTATTTTTAGATTCTACGGTAGATCGACATTTTCGGTGTGAATGCCGCCTTAGGGTACTCGCTGGGTCTAACGCAAAGGTAGATTCAAGAATAGCGTCGTGATTTGTTGCAATAAACCCCTAAGAATATAGGCAGGTCGTGACGTCACCCCTCAACGAGTAGGAGTCTTCTTTTATCTTCGCTGTCTCTTTTTTTCTCTCTCTCTCTCTCTCTCTCTCTCTCTCTCTCTCGCTCTCATTCTGATCATGTCATCTTCCAAATGGTGGATTTTGTATGCGCCTGTTATACCACGCGATAGACACGCGTATGTAGCGAGTATGTGCGTACTATGCCAACGCCTCTTGGGACGCATTTGGAATATTCTACCTGATTTATATATAACGAGTGAGTCAATCGAATTCGATTGTTTCTTGCGCGGCTTTTAAATTTAGTATAGAATTAAGATATGAGAATGTTAATGAGATCTTGCAGAGGGATTGCGTATATACATGGTGGGCATGGAATATTTGATTACCCAGCGAAGAATTTGTATAAATATTTTTTTTTCCACCCTGTGACCAGTACTAATTATACAACAGGGTGAAACGCCGAAGAGTAGATCTGCTTGATTATTTTTGTTACACCCTGTAGCTTTTGAAGCTCGTTACTATTCGACAGGCTCGTAGAGGATTCGAATTGCAGACGAGATTTATTTTATGGGAATCTTTATCTAAATTAGGCGTTCATTTTGATTTCGAAAAAAACAGGTTTTTTTTTTGGTTATTCATAGATGACAGTGAATATTGTTATACTCCCGTAAATATATCGTTTAAGGTCGACTGGTTTTTACTCTGTTTTTTATATCACGTAATACCGTTCGTCAGATTTTTGTGATTTATTTGAATTCGTAGGAGGGACGTATTAAAAAAAAATATACATTGAGCACGTCAGATGGTGACAGTTTTTGGAGGTTTTCAAGGGATTTTCGAATTTTTATTTATGAACACCCGATAGACAGATGTATTATTGAGGTGATTATCGATAACTAATTTGTGAATTATGGGAGATCGAAAAATAGAGTCCGCGTGGAGCACATGGCTGGGGGGTGTTGCTCTTATCTAACATCGGATTATTCAGTTGGATTTCAGGAACACCAGTTAGATTCGACAGCTGTCACTTATGAGCCAGTTGGTAATGTTTTGCAGCTCGAGGAAAAGAAATTTGGGAAAATTGTTGGTGGCAGATTTAAAAGAACCGAGGAAACTGGAACCGCAACTGGATTCACAAGACGGAGTCAAACATCCGGTTCTGTCTGGGTTGGAAAAAAAAAAGTGGGTCGCGGTATTTCGGCTGAACAAATAAATAGTATCTTTCGCGCCGACTATACCGCGTGTGCGATTTGTGTACATCAATTAAAATAGATCAGGAAGAAGAAGCTTCGACCAGGCGAAGGGTCGTGTTCGATCCGCCACATTGGAGGATTCGATTTTACTACGGGCTCAATTTTGACTTTTAAATATTTTGAGAGAACCGTAAGTTGCGGAATGACCCAATAAAATTTTTGTCTTTTTTTTATACTTACAGAGTGGCGAATGGTTAAGATTGAAAGTCCTTGAAGTCCGGCCAGGATTGACTAGCCTGGGCGCGTCTGCCGAAGAGGCAACGGAACTACTGAACGCGCACGATGAAGTTCTACTTCAGTTGCAGGTAATTAATTGAAGATTATTTGAAGTTTCGAGTCTACATTATAGAAATTCTTGCAGAGCAAACAGAGTCCTGTCGAGGAGCTGCTTCGGCAGGCCGATCAGCTGATCTCGACTCAGCGACCAAGGGCTGAGGTTTATGCAGCAATGGCGGAAACTCTAGGACAGGCATGGAGGGACGTTAATGCTCATCTCGAACACCGGAAACAGATTTTGGATAGCAATGTCCTTTTCCAATGGTGACTGTCTTCGAAGCCTTATGATTGTTTTTACAAAATAGTAAAAGCAATGCCGAGTACTCATCGAATGTATTAATTGATTTTTAGTCGCGCCGAGGAATACAGAGAAAACATGAAGGCCTTGGAAATGGCCTGCAACGACACTCTCTTGCCGATCGAAATTGACGCCGTGAAGAATTTCCTAACGAAAATTCACGATTTACGAAAAACGATGCTCGAATCTCTTATGGGTGCTTTGCAGGAAGGAAAAACACTTTTGGATAAACTTCGCGAAGTTTCTAACGAGGGATCACTCGACTCCAGACCAGATCATATAAAAGTTGAAGCTGATCATGGTAATCATCAGTGCTCGATAAACTTCATGTTTGCTGAAGTTTTTGGAGATTATAAATTTCTTCTGGTTCTTTAGCGATACTCCAGGTGGAACGGTGGCTCGAGGAACTTCACGATAAACGAAGAATCATTGAGATTTCATTTCAAAGTCGAAAAACCCAACTGGAGCAGTGCTTAGCTCTGGCTTTATTGGCTACGGATCTTCGAGATTTGGAGGAAATTCTAAACGACAGGGTCTCAGCATTGGCCAGCAGCAGCGACCAGCTGGGTGATTCATCGGCCAGTGCGGAATTGCTTCTGTTCGAGTTGAAGAAGCTACAACCGGAAGCTAAGGAGTTCCAGGACAGATCGATTAAAATAACGAAGTTAACTGAACAGCTGGTCTCTTCCGGGCATTTTGCTGGGGAACAGGCCACCGAGCAGGCCTATGCTATTCTGAGCGCGGCTGCCGATTACATCAATGATCTCGACCAATACGAATCTCTCTTGAACAGAGCCATTGCCTTCTTTAGATTGGCGCAATCGGTGAGTCCGAGGTTTCAGCAAGTCATAAATATTCAGATCCAATTGGTTGGTTGTTTGTAAGATATATCAGGATGTCAATGATTTATGATGCTCTTCAGGGAACATGAGGATTTACTAAATTCTTATATTTTAGGGTCTGACGAAACTAGATCAATTGGAGATACAGTTAATCACCACCGATCATCCGCCGCATTCGGCACAGCTGGCCCAACTGCACGCTCAGGCTGTGGCCACTCTCGAGGATGTTACGGCCGAACCACTGTCAGAGGGTTACGCCCTGTTGGACGTAACGGGAAGAGGAGCGCCCGGCGCAGAGGTAACTAGACTGAATGGATAAATTTTTCTATTTTCTTTTTCCTCTGATTTTAGATTGGATCATCGGTTAGCAGCCACTTTGATGAGTAATGATTTCACTGTTTTCTACAGGGCGTCAGACGCATGGTCGAGGAACTGGAGAACAGGAAGATTCAGATGGTGAACCACTGCACTGCACACAACGAAGAGAATCTTCGAATTTCTCAGGAACTCACTGCCTTCCTGGAGAAGCATAACGAACTTTACTCCTGGCTGGTTGGCATCGCCGAAGCTTTTCTTCAGGGTCATCAGGACATGGGCAGTGTCCTACCAATGGCGAAGGACTTTCATCAGCTTCACTATAAACTCCTGAGCGATTTGCAAAAGAAGGGAGACGAGATCAATGAAGTTCTCAAATCTTTGCCACCGATCGTTGAATTTTTAGAGGAGCAACAGCGTCGCGACGTTGATCAGAAGGTTGACGTACTTCATGGTGATTGGTTGAAGTTGAAGAATCTTGTGGACGCTCGGTTGCAGCTTAGCAGCCTCTATGTCAAGTTCCACGAGGCTGCTGCCGAATTGGCCAATGAGATTGACGCAATAGAAAACGAGATTAAGAAGAACGGGGAGAACTTGAAGGAAGGAAAGATCGAAGAGTTGGAGAAGAAGTGGATAGCGCTTCAGCCACTCTATCTGAAGCTGGCATCAACCGGGAAGCAGTTCCTCGACGACGCACGAGAGGTGAGACGACGTCGATGGACTGATCCAGTTGCCAACTGTGAACTGGATCGGTTTAAGTAGATGTGGAAAATCCTGACAGATGGATCGATGATCACAAGTCACTAAGTGTTATCTGAAAATAATTCTTTATGGACCAATCTGTTTGTCTTCTGAAATCTTTACGTATACCTAGGAGCGATGTATCCGTGTCTATACATAATAAAACCGATTGCGTCTTCATCTTCCATTATCTGGAAGAAGGCCAAGACTCGATCTTGTCTCTCCTTTTGTCGACGCAACAGTCGTCCAATGTTCGAACCGATTTCCGTAACTTCATCAACTTCACTCATGTTCAGTCTTCTAGAGTCAACCAGACTTCTGCTTTGTATCTGTCATTGACTGGTATTTCTGTTTGGATCTATTCAGATCAGCGACCCCTACCTCGACATTTTGAGAGCGCGCCTCTGCGTCGAGACGCTCTTGGAACACTTTGCTAATCGGCAGCTAACGCTCACGGAGTCCTGGGAAACCTGGCAGACCAACATCACCATCCTCAAGGAGAGGCAAATCGAACAGGAGAGAACTATGGAGGAGAGTACTAGGGTGAGTATTATTGGCGTCGGTATATAGGAGCATTGGAAATTAATAAAAGGTATTCATTTTAGACGATAGAATGGGTTTCGAAATTCGATGAACAATTGTATCCTGTGATAACGACTGAATCGATGGTCCCTTCGAATATTCTTGAGAACTTGGAAATCACGCGGTCTAACATTTTGCCAGAACTGAAGAAAGCTGTTTCCGAGCTGGACGTTAGAATTAAGACAGTCAGTGCTCTGATGCAGAATGGTAAATTAAATTTTTATTTCAATAATATTTTTAGTCATGTAACATTTTCACTGTATGTCGTTTTCTTGCAGATGATGACGGTATCAATGAACAAATAAAGAATAAATTGTTAGACGTTCACAAGCATCTACAAAATACTACGAGCGAATATCAGATCCTTCTTGAATCGCTGATATCGATTTTCAAAAATGTAGTGGAGGTGGGTTTTTGAAAATTGTCTGTATCGGTAACAAATGTAACATTTTTTTTTTCCTTTTTATGTCACACTGCTTTTGTTTAGGTTGAGCGTCGGACGCAGGAAGTTGACAGACAAACTGATTATCAGTTTCTACCAAAAGATGCTGATGGCCTTCGGTCGCTTCTAAAGAAGCACGAGGAAACAAGAGAATCTGTAGAGGAAATATTAAAAACTGTCATGACAGAAACGGAGAAGACCGTCGAAAGAATTTCGCGTCAGGTAGAGCAGTACTATAAGAAATATTGAAGAATGGAACAATTGGTACAGTTGTGTATTATCGATTATTATCACAGGAACCACGAGATGCGGCTGAAAAAGACATCGAAAAATTGAGACGCGTGATCGAACTGAAAAAATTATCTTTTGACTCTCTATGGCAAGAAAGAAAAGTGACAATCGAAGAGACCATCGAACGCAGCGTTTTCCAAAATGATCTCGGAGAGATAAAGTCAAATCTGAACCAGTTGAGTAACCAGCTGTCATCTTTCAAAGGACAGTATGGCGAAAATCTTCCGGCCGCAAAATCAACATCGGAATCGTTTAAACACTTCGAAAAGACCGTCACGGCAAGTACACTCGTTAAAATACTAAGTTCGAATCAGTGATATTTTATGATAAGGATATTCGATGTTCAGGTTTTGGAAACAAAAATCGAGACTTTCATTACGACAACCAAGGAGAAGATCATAACGACGTACGGATTGGCTCCGTACGTCAAAGAAGAACTGAGTAAACTCGAAGAGAAGTTGGAGGAGCTGAAAAAAGAAGCTGAGGAGAGCAGAAGAAGAGTGAATCTCAGTATAGATTATTTCAAGCTACTCGAAGAGGCTGAAGAGTGGTTCAGGGAAGGCAGCAAGCTCTTGATTACCATCGCCAGGAAGGCGACGATGGTCAAGGTGCCTGAAGACGCGATCAATTTGCTTCACGACGTGGACACGTACCTGAAGCCTGGTGAAGATAAGCAAGAAGAAAGGATCAGGAAAATTCGCGAATTGTCAACTCACGTTTTCGGTAATTAAATATTCAATGGCAAAATGTACCTTTAATGAAATGACAGTTATTTATTTGAAAATTGTCAACTTATATTGACAGGTACCGATAGACTTCCACAGTTCAACGAAGTCGTGGTTGAGAATCGCGAAATGCTGGATGCGTTCTCGATGCTATCTTCGGAATTGCAAATTTTGGCACAAGATTTGAAAAACGCAGAGAATCGTAAGGAGATGCTGAAAAGAGAGCAGGAGGAAGCGGATGCAAAGTTGAGCGCTGCCAGAGCGGAAGCAATGGCGGCTCAAGTAGCAGCGGCTGAAGCTGAAAATGCTAGAAGAGCCGCAGAACTTTTAGCCGCGCAAACGGTGGAACGAGCGACGGAGGAAGCACGAAAACTTGCGGAAATTGAAGAAGAAAAAGCTAGGAGAGCTCAAATAGAGAAGCAAAAAGCTCTCACTTCTGTTTCAGCGCAAACTGAGACGGAAATCAAGGACACACAGTCTGTGCAGGAAACCATAACATCTGCAGTGACTACCAAGGAGATTCATATCTTGCAAAAGGTTGGTGCTATTGACAAATTGGAGCTACTGAGATTTTTAAATTAGTGTTGAAGAGAGTCAGATAAGTTAAATTGTGTTTTTTATTCAGACCGAAATAGAAGAAGCCATACCAATTTCTGTGCAACCTTTGACATCGCAGAGGGAAGCTAGTCCACCCAAAGTTTCGAAAACGGACGAAGAGAAACGCGAGCCAGTTCCGCCTATATTCACGGTCCCCTTGAACAACGCTACCATTCAAGAAGGTGAACGGTTGACATTCGAGTGTCGAGTTATCGGCCACCCGGAACCGGAAGTTGTCTGGTATAAAGATGGTATTTCCATTCTGAACAATCCTGACTACTTGACCAGTTACGAAAACGGTATCTGTACATTGACGATTGAAGAAACCTTTGCCGAAGATTCTGCACAGTTCACGTCTAGGGCTTTCAACAATGTAGGTTCGGCTGAAACAATGGCTACTCTTACGGTCAAAGGTAATGTCCTTTCGATGTATAAATCGTGAAGCTCATGAAAATTTTGGGCAATTTCAAATAAATTTTCAGAAACAGCACCAGAAGAACAACTAAGTCCACCGGTGTTCATCAAAGGACTTCAACCTTCATTTGCTATCGAGGGGACTCCATATCTTTTAGAATGTACGGTCGAAGGTAATCCACTACCAACTGTTCAGTGGTTCAAGAACGAATCGAACATCGACAATTCTCCTGATTATATCATCACTTACAACAATGGCGAAGCAATTTTGAAGTTTGAGGAAGTTTTTCTTGATGATCAGGCCAGTTACACTTGTAAAGCAGTCAATCAAGTCGGTCAGGCTTCCACATCCGCTTCGCTCTCGGTTGAACGTAAGTGAAGATTCAATTGGATAAAGAGGCTACCAACTGTTCGTATAACAAGAACCAATTGATCTCCTCAGCTCTTGAACCAACTGAAAAACCATACTTCGTGACTCCCTTGTCGAACATCATGGCCAGGGCCGGTCAGAAGGTGAAGTTGGAATGTGAAGCCAAAGGTATACCCACGCCAAATTTGACCTGGAGTCATAATGGGAAGTCTGTGAAGGAATCAAGGGATTTGAAGGTAAGTCAGGATGAATTTTGAATCGTAGGAATCGATTAGAAATATCCAAAGAATATCTCGAGCTCTTCGAAGCTGTTTCTATGTAAGCGCCGTCGCGGAATACTCAAGTATATTTAGCAGCATTACCAGCAGTATGTGATGAATCTGAATGAGAGTAAAAAGACGAAACAGTAACGGGAGGAGAAATCGGTCTGTTCGGTCTCGCAGATCCAGACTGAGGGAGCCAAATCAACTCTCGTCATTTCTGAAGCCTTCCCTAAGGACGCCGGAAGTTATTCAGTGAGTGCAAGGAATCTGGCTGGAGAAGCCACCAGTTCCTGCAACGTTTCCGTCAAAGGACGACTACCCAACGAAACCAGCGACTCCGAATTGCCCAGCGACATGGAACCAGTTAAGCCAAGCATCCAGCTGCCTTTGAAGGATCTTCAAGTCGTTGAGGGACAAACTGTGCGATTGGATTGTGTCATAGTTGGCCAACCTGAACCTGAGGTATTGCAAAATGACTCTGGATACATCCAGTTTCATAATATCCTTCTCAAGATCATCTTCATCAGAGTGAATGGACCTTCAGAGGCTCTACTTTGCGTTTCAGGTGATCTGGTATCACGATGGACAACCTGTTAAGGAGTCGGCAGACTTTCAGCTTCTATTCCAGGGTGACAGGTGCTCGTTAATCATCCACGAGGCCTTTTTGGATGACGCTGGCGACTATAAGGTGGTGGCGATAAATTCAGGCGGCGAAGCGTCAAGCCAATGCATTTTGTCTGTCGTGGGTAAGAAATCATTTTCTAATAATTCACATTACAGTCACGTAGTAAATTCTACGTAAAATACAAATTGTCAGCAAGCACAACGTGGATGCCAAGAGACTGCAACTGTTTGTGCAAATCTGTTGGAACCGGAATATGATGAAGGAAGTTGATATTAAGCACTGCCAAAAGTGAAACACTTTGTAAATGAAACCTCTGCTGTTGAAGAAGTTTCAAACTCCACGACTTAAGTCGAACTTGTTTTTATCTCAGTTTAAATTTTACTTTCATCGTTATTTTCTGTGACAGCGATCGCCGATGCGGAGGACAATCCAAAATCTCAGGTGGAGGAAGTTCCCGGTTCTCCACCCAAGTTCATTAAGCTCCTGACCGATGTTCTCGTCGCTGAAGGCGAAGAGACTGTCTTCGAGTGCATCGTCATTGGTGACCCTAAACCAGACCTCAAGTGGTTCCTGAACAATTCTGAGATCATCGAAAACGAACGAATTCGCATGAACTACCAGGACGACGGAACTGGAACTCTGAGGATCTCAAAAACCATCCCCGAGGACAAGGGCAATTACATAGCCAAAGCCACTAACCACCTGGGAGAGGCCAAAGCCTTTGCTCATCTGATCGTCAAGTCTCTCAGCGACTTCCAAAGAAAGGAGGAAATTGTCAAAATGGAGGAAAAGTTGATCCCGCCAACATTCAAAGAGCGTTTTCTTGACAGAACAGTTCCCGAAGGAACAGCTACCAAGTTCGAATGCATCGTCACTGGGAAACCAAATCCCAAGGTAAAAGATCCAATTCTTTCCTCTTCTCACGTGTGCACCAAAGATACAGTACACGTACACGAGGCTTCATTGGTCAATATTTGTACTGCTGGCATCTGGTTTTGATAATTAGTCTAGATTCATCGGATGCCAAGAGATCCACTAATCTCTTATCCTATATTTCTCTGGGAGACATTAGATTCTAGATTGAATTCAGATGCATTTGCATAACATCAGGGTGCGTTGGGATTAGTTAGTTAAGACTCGTGAACGCGTTCGCCATGCATCTGCTGGTGCTCATCATTTCTCTTATCTTTGTGAGTTTCGACAATTAACGAGTATCACTGCATAATAACATACAACAATCAAATTGCTAGTCAATCAAAGCGAGCCCAGAGAAAGGCAAGGGACTGTGACCATGAAGAGGAGGCTATCAAATCGCAATCTAATTCGGTGCCTAATTAACTTGCCAAGCATCTTGAGTCGAAATAAAGCATCGACCTTGAACGGACCAAATCGAAGAAGGAAGATCAAGCCAGTGGATGAGTTAAAAAATATTTTCAATAGAACAATCGCCAGGTGCATCTGCGTAAAGATCCTGCTAATTAAATGAAAGTTCACCTGCAGATCATTACTACAATTAATACACTCAAGCTATTCTAACCGAACGCCCGAAGGTCGTAAACGTCCATTGGATACAAAGCGTCACGTGGCTTCATAAAATTGAAAAATGCATTGGCTGTCATCCTTTTCAGTCTTCAAATTAAAAAAAAATCCTTTTCACAATTTCGTTACCATTGCACATAAAAATTTGAGAGCTACAATTATACTGTATTCTAATTATTATTTTTTCTAATTCCTAATACATGACTCACCGAATTAATGTTTTCTATTCTATTAATCTTTTAATACTCACTGAATGAACGCGAACGCGAATATAGAACTGAGCAATGAAACAGAAACCTTAATGAGTCAGACTCATTAACCTCCATCCTCTACCGATTGATTTATTAAATGAAATTATTAGGTCGTTAGGGAACTGGCTTGGCGAAACTTCGTAAATTCTTTCTCTGCGAAGCATAAAATATTAGTAAATAATCCTAAGTATTATGGCGACTCCACATAACCGCTGGAAGATTGTTTAGGCTGTTTACGTTTATTCTGAAGGAAACTTCGAAATTACGTGCTCCACTTGGGATTCCGTGTTTGGTTTCTTTGAAAAGTATTCTTATCGTAAATCAATCCTTCACGGAGTCACAAGACCTTTACTGCTTTCAGATCCAGTGGCTTTTCAACGATCAACCAGTCTGCGGCAAAGATTTCTTGACTTCGGTCAGCGGCGAGCGGCAAGTCTTGACGATTCCGGAAACCGGAACTGCTCACAACGGTACGATATCCTGCGTGGCTGAGAACGCCGCCGGCAAAGCCATTTGCAACGCACATCTAGAAATTGGTAAGCGATATCAAGACGCGAATAATCCTGTACGATATTTCTAGAACTTTTGATATTTCAGCAGATATAACCCGATTCCGGGAATTTCCAAAGACTCGACACGTGGGTAGCAGGTCCGTCGAGATCCTCTCATGTAGGCGTAAGATTAAAAAAGAAAAATGAAAATTGACGGGGGAGAGAGATTTCCAAAGTCTGCCGAACAGTCGGATAGATTTTCGTGAACGACGATGAAATTGGGACGACGAAAAGATATAACTGACTGCGCTTCGTTTGACGAGCGAAAATAACGACGAACCCTGCAACAGTCTAAACGGTGTCACGTGTTTATTAATATTTCTCCTGAAAACTTTTTTTTTCATTCGGCCAGAAAATCAAAATTCGATCACTCACTTATATTCGTTTCCTCCTTTCTTTTGTTAGCTTCAAATGCTCTTACAGCGTAGCCCAAGCCAGTTACATGGAAACTGGTGAACAGTTTTTTTTTACTATAAAACCAGTATGTATTTTTAACCCTAACGAACGTCTTGCAGGTTCCGTTGTAAAGATCGCTTTCTACTTTATTTTCTTCGTCTTAGTGAAATTTTCATTGAGTCACTTCTAATAATACGCTCTTAAGGTGTAACGTGTATATTTAATGGTTCATCGGCTTTATCAAAATCTATAAAAATCCGGATACTCGGTGTGCTATAAAAAAATGATCAGGATATCGCTAAAGAAATTCATTTGGACATTGTTCATCGTATAATTTCTCTGGCGTTCGTGGGGAAAAGGTGGATTGGTCATTCGTGGTTGGTCCAGAGTTTCTAGCGTGTAAGTTTGTGCTGAAACCGACACACTGAGAAATGCGTTATTTTTGTCGGCACAAATACCCGTCGCCCCGGAGTCACACACCAGCCGGACCTCGCGAGTCGCGCGAGTTCGTCCCAAGTTCGATTCGATTTTCACGACAGTCGCCAATTCAGACTTTTAGCAAAATTTTCGACCTTCTTCCGGTTCCTAAACAGTTCTTGGAGCTCTTATCCGCGCCGTTATCGTCGTGCGGATGAACTTCGTGATCCTGAGGGTTGATTAGGAATCCTCAAAAAATCAACGTAACAGTGTGAGTGCGTGTTCATGAGGGATGAATTCGTCGTGTCAAATTCCCCTTAAAAAAAAATATGTACGATGTAAAAGGAGGTAGAATTGCGTAGGCTGCATCATATTATTTTAGATTAGGGTTTTTTTTTTCAAAAATCTTCTGCATGTTATTTGAATTAACAGTGTCCAAGTTCTCAGTGCAATTAAACGTGACTCTCTTGTTGTCCTGAGCTCACGGAAAGTTCAGCCGATGAAGAGCTCTAATGCTAATTTTATCTCAATCTCATTCTCGGCCTCTGTGCATTTGAACTTTTAACGGCATAACGAAAATAGCGTGCATACCGAGGTTGGGTAGGTTTCTAAAGGTGGCTCTCTAGGTATCTAATTGTAAATGGCTACGTAGCTCTGAGTAACCAGGTAGTTCGTTTCTTCGGGTTGTCATTCAGCTGGTTCGGCTAGTGTTACGGGAAGCATCGGGGTGCGATGAGACGTTCAAATGGAATCGGTAGGACTTTTTTTTTACAAGTCAGGTAAATCCGAATTGGCGTATAGGATATCGTGTTCCAGATTTCATTGCATTCCCGCTTCTCAATTTATCCAAATTTATTTGCACAATATTTTGGAAACTTGCCAAACTCAATGTCTCTTCTGTGAAGCTTTTGCAAAGTCGTGCCTTGTACCCAAGAATATTTTTATTATTTATAATTTATAGTCGATCGTTGTTACCAGTCAGAATTTTTGGGCGTGACGCTGATTGTAATGAAATTACTTTTTCAAAATTCCCGTGTCTTTTTATTACTATGTAATGGAGTTGAACATAAACGCAATGTCCATTGTGGGATCAATGTCAAATTCCGTTAACTATGTCTAGAAGGTGTTTGGTTTGTCGTCGCTGTAAATCAGGACAGCTATTAATACTCTTATGATTCAAGGAAATTGATCTATAGATCCTAGGAACGAATCTGTCGATCGTCGATAGCCTATAGGCAAGGCCGTTAAGATCGAATTACATTTTATGTTTCCTAGTGGGAAGATCGTTAACCTTTTTGAAGTCTCAAATTTATTAGAATATTGTTGTTGTCTGTCTTGGAGATACTTTTATTCGGATCAATTTCCCAGTTAACGTGATTCATGAGAAAAATATTGCTGGGGTGAATATTCGAGTGGGTAGATGAAAACGATGTTTTTCAAAAATTACCAAAACGTATTTTTGTTCCATGATATAAGTTGATCGACGAAGAGTATCGAATTGGAGAAGATATGAATTAAATTGATGGTCTGGCAAAAGTTGATTAGCGATCTATTGATAACTCAATTAATCATCGTCATCAGGTGGAGGGACGAACGCAGAGCTCGAGCTGATCCAAGTGCCAACTGAAGAAATGCAGGCCTCAAACAGTAGCGAGAAGCACTTCTCGACGGAGAAGACGTCCTCCGAGGGTGGCTCCCAGAGTGTCCTGACCAAGATATCCTCGACGGTCACGCAGTCATCCTCGTCGCACACTTCCACGAAAAAGGAGTACACGTCCTCGACAACGTCGACCACCCTGGGTCCAAGTCATCAGCCGACGAGTGTTTGCGTGAAGTCGACGACCAAGAGTTCCGAGCAGTCGAGCTCAGAGAACGGAGCACCTCCAGTGGTGCAGGTAGATCATCCAAGATGTCAAAAGTCACGATAAGCCCACGTTGCTCCTTGTTATCAAATTTCGAAATTAATTAAACCAATCCTGGACTCTTGTTGACAGTCGCACAAGGTTGAGGAATACGAACGAATAATCCAGGACAAACCTGGTGAAATACGGCAGGAGAAAACCGTGATCGTCTCGAAGGGTGAGGAGGGCACCAAGCTGGAGAGCAAAATGACCCAGGTCCAGAAACCTGTGCGCAAGTCGGTGGCGCCAAGATTTGTCTCACCAGTCACAGGAATGATCGTTGATCAGGGTACGGACATAGTGCTCGAGGGCATAGTGGATGGTAAGTGGACGATGAAAGATTTTTTAAAGATAAATTCCAACAACTCATTTCTCCTTCCACATCCTGTGGAATGTGTAACCTAACCTTACCATGATAACTAGAGATCCGATGATGGTGATCTTAGGACAGACTGTCGCAATGTTATTTCCAATGATTGTCAAGTGAAAAACTAACATAAGATCGAATCTTGGCAGGTCTTTGGGCCATTCCTCCCGACACAGCCTCCAAGCTATAATTCAGTCTTTGAGTGTAATTCTGCCTGCAACAGTTGTCCGCTTGCCAAGAGGCTTCATGTATTCCGTGTCCGATCGTTTCGTTCCTTTTTCTTATTACTTTTATTCACGCTCTCTGTTTTCAATTTATTCTTCCTTTTCTACATTGAACCTTCATATAGAAACAAAAGGCCTGTCACGTGCTAAACTTCTTTTTTTACAGGTCTGCTAGTCTTGGCGTGTTTCTTTGTCGTGTGGCTGACTGTTCAATGGATGCTTCATTATTAATCCTTTATGTACTAATTATAATAACTCATTCTACCTCCGAATGAGGAGCTTCTGTAAATAAATTCCTGGTAGCCCCGTGACACGTCCAACGCCTCTGCATTCGCATCGCATCACGTAGAACCCTCAGTAGAGTCCTTGTCAATGGTTGTCCCTAGTAAAGTAGTCCTTTATTAATTCTGTGCAAATAGTCCTTTTTATTAATACTGTACAAATATTCCTCGACATCTTACTATCTGCCATTTTCACATTTTACTTTGACAAATTTCTTTTCGCAAAGTCCCATGTCTCTTGGATGCTGGCATAAATCAAGGTGCTTTGTCTGTCCCAGAGTTCTCACCAGTTCTTTGCATCATCTAGTTAGAGGAGTAAACTAAATAATATTTTACGATAACGAAAGAGATTGAAATAAATAAATAGAACAAAATAAAAAATTGCGTAAGAGGCGAAGGTGATAACGAAAGCAAAAACCTACCCGTAGGTTTTCCACAACCGACGATCGCTTGGTCGAAAAACGGGCAGGAATTGAAAGAGAAGGAAGGTGTTAAGATAAGCTACGCACACAACCACGTGCGCGTCGAAATAAAAAACGTGAACGTTAAGGATGCTGGACGCTACACGTGCAGCGCCATCAACGACGTAGGCACCGCCAACAGCACCGCGGACCTCGTCGTCAAAAGTAGGCCTGCCGCTTCACTTAACTCGCCTAACAGCAATACTTAACAATACACTTTTAATGTTTGCCGTGGACTTGTGCAGATGCATAAAACGACTTATCGATTTTGTTTTCTTATTTTTTTCTTTTTTTTTTTCTTTGCTATATTACAAAAAACAGAAACCATCTTCCCTCCGGTCTTCGGTAGACGTCTTCAGGCACAGGTAGTGAAGCGTGGCGAACGCGTCATCATGGAAGTGGAAATAACCGGAACACCGGAACCAACAGTCACCTGGTACAAAAATGATGTTCCGCTGAAAGAGCAGCCACCAGAAGTCAGAATCCAGCAACAGGGCAATTGTTACCTTCTTATTATTAATAAAGGTATCTTTTTTGTTTTATGTAATTTTAAGTATTTTTTGGGGAATCGGATTTTAAAGTATTTTTGGATTTCAGCTGAAAAGGAACATGCTGGCAAATACATGGTACGCGCGACAAATGCTGGTGGCGAAGCTCAGAGCATTGCTGACTTTGCTGTGTTCGAACCGACTCCGGATACCATGGTGGAAGTTCATAAGACTGTCGTCTATGAGAATGTTCAGGACAAGGGAATCGTTCAGGTTGGTTTGGGCATTTTCTTTTAGTAATCTGGAATACAGGAAATTTCCAATCTCATTTTTGGAATTTGGAACTAATAATAGGCGATCTTTTCTTTCATGCGTTCGTTGTTATTCGTAATAATGATTATTTTAAAAAAAAAATATGAAATCTATTGTAATATTACGTAGCCCGATGGAAAGAAGGGCGACTTACCCTCAGCAAATCTGACGGCCGAGCACATCTCGACGACGAAGATTCAACCGAGTTCCGGGCTGAAAACGTTGACCCCATCCTCAGCTCCCGCATCCTCATCCTCGATCCGCACTGTCAAAACTATCGAGGAGACGCATCCTGTCACTGAAAGTCACACGATGCGTTCAGAAACGATTTCATCGACGATCGAGTCGCATCACAGCGAAACGAAATCCGAAGAGAAGTTCCACATGAAGTTGGAACATAAGACACCGCCGATTTTCCAATACGAGAGCACCACCACCAAGTCAGCTTCAGGACAGCCACAAGAGAAAGTGAGTGTGAGCAGCACTTCTTCGGGTACCAACACTTTGAGGGAATCTGGTAAGGATAGTACCACTCAGACCACCAGTACCAAGGTAGAGGATAAATCTACTGAGGTTATCGAAAATGAGAACGTTGAGACATCTACCATCGCCAGAAAGGACGCTCTGAGTTTCTTCGAATCAAAGTCCAAGGAGAGTACTGAGTCAGTGCCAAAGGGTCCAAAGGAGATGATCAAGCTGGCTCAGGATGTAGGTCCTGGATACGAAGTCAAGGTTGGAAAGTTGACGAAGAATTATGAGCGCTCGACGAAGTTTGAGGAAGTGAAGAAGAACGAGCCGGCTGCTTCAGACTATCAGACGACCAAGAAGGCTGTTCAGGATATCTTCACGAAAATAGAGCAAGGACCATCCCCGAGAGGCATCGATAACAAGCTCATCGAGTTTCCTTATGAAGGATACAAATTGCCACCCTTGGAAATTAAACGTACCATCCTGGAAGACACCACTGCTTCAGGATCTCCCATTCATGGTACCCTAACGATTTCGAAACTTCAAGCCCAATCCGAGAGCGCCGAAGCAATGATGTCAGGATTCAACCTGGTACCGGAACCACCTCCGGAGATCGGCTACATGCCGAAGGTCGAAGTGGCGAAAAAAAAACGCCCTGATATTTCGGTCAAAGTGAAACAGCTTCAGGAGTCCCATAAGAATTTATCCCCCGTTGAAGCCCCGATTGGTGGTGTGAAGATCTTCCCCTCGCCAGCTCCAAAGGCAGAGCCCAAAATTGAGACCCCCAAACCATCCTCCAGGCCATCCTCGACAGTGATACCTCCTCCGTTCGAGCTGCACAAGCAGGAAGTCATGGAGGAAGTATGCATCAAGAAGGACGTCCACGAGAAGAAGTTCCAAAATGAAATTAGAACGGAACCAGCTCCAGCTGCCCGACCTGTCACACCGACGGAAGCGTCTCCCGTTCCACCGTTCCATGGCGAGTCCTCTTACGCTTCTGACTTTGAAACCAGGTCGCACGTGTCTACGGATCTGTCGGACTACAGGTGTCACTCCGTAGCTTCATCGAGTCACATGGAAAGAGCGTCATCGCCGAAACCGTCGGCCGATGCTTTGGCAATGGAAAAATCCTGGGCACACAAGTGCACGGACTCCAGCAAGAAATCATGGCCTCCCCAAGAGAGTTTCAGTACAGCCACGCAGAAGCAGTTTATTCCTGGTCAGGATTTCAAGGCAGCTAGTCACGAGGTTCGACAGGAAGTTCAAGAGACATCTTCAGGACTGTTGAAAACAAATATCGAGTCCTCGAGTTCCTTGGAGAAGAAATCCTGGAGCACTAGGGAAGAGCAGATCGTGAGGAAGGTCGTGGAACAACCAGCTCCGCCGAAGCCTGAACCAAAACCGATTATTTATAATGCTGAGACAATAAAAGTGGATCATACGATCAATCCCGTTGAGCAAAGATCTCTGTACGAGAAGTACATTTCTGAGTGCGATGTCCACAAGACAGAAACAACGGAAAAAACGATCGTGGAAGAACGTGGACTAAAACCATCCGAGTTAAAGAAGTCTTGGCCTCCAGGACTGGGTCAGTCGGAAGAGCTGAAAGCACCACAATTGGTGAAGAACGTTATTCCCAAGCCCGTCGTCCATCTCTATCACACAGTAGAACCTGAGCCCGTCCTGGAACCAGGACCTCCTCCAGAAATTGCTTATGCTTCCGGTCCAATTATCAGAGAAAACAAGGTAGAGAAGATCGAGAAGACATTAGAGATGTCCCTGGAACAGCAGCCTGCAAAAATTCCACCTGGTGCCGTCAGGACTATACCGCCACCCCCGAAAAGGGACGAACCTCCTCCAATACCTCCAAAGGACGTTTACATCGCACCGCCGCCATTGCCAGCTAAGTTCAGTGAACCCAAGAGGATCAGCTCGACGAAGCCAGTTGAGAAGTTCCCAGACCTCGAACCTTTCCCGTTCCAGGGTGGAACTGCGGGACCGAAATCAGCTCGACTGCCACCACCTCCAACACCCACAAAGTTCGTTAAGGGTTCCTTTGGCGAGAGCGACTACGAGTCTGATTTTGAAGGTCCATTTAAGCCTAAGTGGCGACCTTACGAAAGTGACAACGAAGAGCCACGCTACAGAAGAGTGAAAGCTCCAATTCCAAAACAGCCAACCAGACCCAAGTCTACCGAACCCGAACCACTGCCACCTTCCAGTTTTGAAATACCACCTCCAGAATTCACAGGACCACCTAGACCAAACGTAGCCAGAGATTATCAAGAGAAGTCCTATAAGAAGACCATGACGAGACACGAAAGGGACATGAAGCATCAGCAACACACTGTTCAAACCGTTCCGACTCCAGTGCTTCAACCAGGTTCACCCCCGATCTACGTTCAACCAAAAAGTCCAAAGACTCCACCGGTTCTAGCACCAAAGTCACCGACTAAGGTC
Source organism: Trachelus tabidus (assembly GCA_030142655.1). NCBI lineage: Eukaryota > Metazoa > Arthropoda > Insecta > Hymenoptera > Cephidae > Trachelus > Trachelus tabidus. The sequence continues at coordinate 234,606 of JARQTI010000122.1, forward strand.
GGCCCGGAGTCCCCGAAGTTCAAGGTCAAGACTTTCCAGCAAGAAAGTGGCTACATGGCAGACACCGACGAACCTATTCAGCAACGTTCTTCGACGGTTCACAAAAGCTTCAGCAAGCACGAAGGATCCTCATCTTCTCACTCGGAATCTCACACCTCGTACTCGGAGAGTCACTCGCAATTTATAAAGAGCCAAACCTTCACGAGTTCACAACAGAAAGACTTTTCATCCGGTTCCTTCTCCCAGCCAACTCCCAAGCCTCAGGTTCAACACAGCACGCTTGTCGAGAAGACTTCAACAAGTTGCGGAACTGACTCAACACAGTTTAAACCCACAAAGGTTCGAACTTCTTTGGTGCCATCAACGTGTTGCGTGTGCCTGCGTGCATTTTGGCCTGTACCCGTCTATTGTACTCCGAGTAATAGAGCGTTGTCTAACCAGCTGACATTTTTTTTTAGTTCTAACTAAACAGGAATGATTAACTTGCTGAAGAGTGACCACATAGTCTGAGAAGAGTCGTTAGTAATTTGAGTTTGTTGCTTGTGTAGTGTGGAGATTCAGTGAAAATCGAGCTTTAAGTTTCTAACACCGAGTACAGTCTGTGTAGTGTGTACTGGGTCGGTTGGAATTTCGATTGGATTTAAAAATGATTAAATTAATTTCAGGAAACGTTCTACAGCGTGAGTCAGTCTTCGGAAAAGTCGCAGAAACTGGAACCGTTCCCGTTCAAGGCTGAACCAGCTGCGTCTACAACCAGGAAGATGCCACCACCTCCTAGTCCTTCGAAATTCATCAAGGGTGAATTCCGCGAGAGCGACTACGAGAGCGACTACGAAGGCCGAATTCCACCGGTTTGGAAACCACACGGATCCGACACGGATGATTACTCCTTCAAACCAGTCAAGCCAAATCTGATCGGTTCAGGTACTTAGAATATTCTATGACTGTCGATGCACATCATTTCTCTGTTGGCACAGTTCATCTCAATGATCTCGCTTATTTAGTTACCTTCATCTTCTTTACCCGATCGTCTGATCATTTAGCAAAATTTATTTGACATGCCCCACTTCAGCACACAGCAACATAACTTGACTTTTCTAATCCTACACCTGCAGCAGGATCGCTCCTTGTTTCAATTTTATTGTTCAGCGATCAGTAGATTGCATACGTTTCCGCTTCGTTTACTTTGGCTCTGCCTTTGCGAGTTTATCATTTTTCACGGCAAGTGGCTTCTTTTAGTCGTTGCGTGCTCTTTTAGAGTCTCGCTAGATGTCGTGTGAAAGACTGAGAAAGTTTTCTATCTAGGGAAAGCACGTCCAAGGTCGACAGAACCCTTACCAACTCCACCCACAGTCTTCGACACTCCCCCACAGTATTCAGGTCCACCTCGTCCCGAATTTAAGCCAATCGAGAAGAGCAGCCTGAGCAGCCTCAAATCGACGAAAGAAACGAAAGAAACGAAAGAAACGAGAGAGATCAAACAGTACAAAGAAATGACAGAATCCAGAGAGCAGGGGCAACAGCGGACCCAGACGATCTTGGAGAAACCAAAGCCAATAACTCCAAAACCAAAGCCGACAACGCCACAGCCAAAGCTCGATGTGGTCGTAGCCACCCCAACCAAACCGAAGTCTGTTCTGCTTCCTGGTTCACCGCCAGAAATGGGCTATGTGCCGCCGAAGCAGCAACAGCAACGCCAGACCTTCTACGAGGCGCGTTCCGGACTTCCGTTCCACAATGCTATTGGAACGGAGACGAAGAAGACGGTGCGAATGGACGAGTCCACTGAAAATACCAGGAGAGTAGTTACGGTTGAGCAGACCAGCCGAGTTATAAAGTTCGGGGAGAACGAGAGCAGCCAAAATAATTTCACTAGCTACGGCACTGGTAGCAATCAGCAACACAGTAGATTCCAAGTACCCACGCCGACAAAGTTCGTTCAGGGTCAATTTCGAGAATCTGATTACGAAAGCGATGCTGACATCAGAATAAAGCCCAAATGGACTCCCGCTGACAGCGACACTGAGGATCTTCATTATAGGAAGGTCCAGCCACCTAGATCAGCAAGAACATCCAGCGTTCCGGTTCAGCGGGAACGTGAACGGGTGATGACTCCTATGGAATTCGATACTCAACCTCCGGTGATGCCTCAGGAGACATCGATGACTCAACATCTGCTGGACATCAACGCGGAGAACAAGAGACTTCAGAGACTCGAGGAGATGAGGAAGCGGTTCGACTCCCAGACTCAGATCGTGAAGCAGCAGCAGCAGCAGCAGCAGGACCGGGAGAAGATCCTGAAGCCTGGTTCACCACCGGAGTTTGGATTCGTCTCGAAGCAGGACGTGAAGAACGCGGCGAATTGTAAGGACGCTTAGGATTCTATTAGTTTTCCTTGGCTTTTAAAAAGTGTACCAGGGATGGTACCGTTTGCTTTTTGATTATTAACAATCATTAAGAGTCATCGTGCCAGCCACTTATAGCCACTTAATAAGAGTAGCTACTTAGAGTGGTATTTGACGATGACGATCTAAACGCGTCGACTCCTTAGATGTAGCCTCGAAGCACATGAGCGACATGACGAGCAGCTTCAAGTCCAAAACGGAAAAGTTCGTCAACGACATCCAGTCGGATCTGAAGAAGAAACCGATCCTGAAGCACAAGACGGATGGACACGCGACCGACGGGGATGAGCCTCAAGCTTACAGGGAGGAAACCAGATCCGCGCAATACGGTAAATCCTCCACTTCCAAAAACCTACGTCCATTCCTGATAATTTTCAGTCAAACAAAATTTATATCGATGTTGTCTTCTTTTTTAAATTCATTTTATTTTATTACTGCATCTTGATCCTGGTATCACTATGGGTGTTTTTTTTTCTTTTCAAACGATTACGCAAACTTGCCAAAGCATGATATGACAAACAGGCACGAAACACATCGATCCGGACACCGGACTGATATACTTCAAATACGACTTTGGCTACGAATTTGGAATCGTGCTGCCTGGCGAAGGAAAGAAGACCCTAACGAGTACCAATAAGACCATCCAAGGTCAAAGACGTGCCAGCGACATAGACGTGCCAATCATCCACGAGTTCACTACCAAGAAAGAAAACGGTTTTACCAGACCAGGTGCTGGGAGTCAGTTCAAACCGTCCAAGTTTTCAGCTTCAAAGACCGTCAAGTGGGAACCCACCTCCGAGAGTGAATTTTCAGAGGCTGAAGATTCACGCACTCGCAAGAGACACAGTCTACCTCAGAGCAATCTGAGCGCACCAAATGTCGTTATTCCGTCATCACGATGGGATCAGAACACGCCTAGTCCAGTTTCCTTGAGTCCGAGCTTGCCGAGTCTCTCTCCTCATCATAGTAGCGCTGGACCACCGAGCAATGTTGATTCCGCAGGTAGACAGTCAGACACAACTGATAAATCAGCTACTACGACCCAATCCGAACGCTGCTTGATCTTGTTCTCCTGGACCCTCGTCGCATCTGCGCCTCTTCGGCTTTGTGCTTTTATCATGGCGTGTACCCACCTACCCGCTATTCTGCCTGTCATTTACACCAAAATTGAATCTTGCACGTTTTACGCTACGACGATTTTCAGGATTCATCGGCCTCGTCGCTATCGTCAGCGCTCCAGTCTTTTTTGAATTTCAATCGATGTTGCACGTTTCTTTCATTTTGGACACTTTCAGATTCCAAGGAAGAACGGAGATTCAGATCCTATTTATCAAAGATTTTTGGTATCTTGCATCAATTTTTCATGTTGTTTTGTTTTTCCGAAGCTTTCGTCAGTGTGCTTCCAATAGACTAGTCAGCTTTTGGGATTCAGAGAACTTTTTCTCGAAACGCTTTTTAGCTTCGAGTTTTACGTATCCTTGTTTTTTTCTACGTACGCCATTTTGATTCCGGAAGTCCTCTGTACAATGGGACTTCGATATTTTTGGAAATTCATTACAGACCACATTTCAGGTTCGCCATGGCCCAGCAATGGAGTGCCAACGAGTAAAGAAGTCATTCAACCTTATCAAGACATTCTGCCAAAGAAAGCACCTGTATTCATAACTGTAAGTAATTGCAAAAAACCAATCACATGTTCCTCATAGATTTATCCTTCTCATATTTTTTTATTGCTCTTTCAGCCACTTCGAGATATCGCGGTGGTGAGTGGTCAGACTGCCAGATTCGAATGCATCGTTCAGGCGGAACCTCAGCCCAACATTCTTTGGTCCAAAGATGGCAGGATCATCGAGACTTCGTCGAATTACGAAGTTCAATATAGAAACGGAGTTTGTCGTTTGACTATACCGAGAGCTTATCCTGGTGCGTTTTTTCATTTAAATTACTTAACTCTTTGCTCTTTGGTTGACACGGTACAAAATAAAGAGCTGGAATTTTACTATTTATAGAGGACGGCGGTACTTACAGTTGTACAGCTACGAACAGTCTGGGTTCGACAGGAACATCGGCTACCTTACAAGTTCCAGGTAACAGACGATCAGTATACTCTATCAAGTAAAACTGGCAGCACCGCCCGCTTCTAACGTGGTCAGAGGCGAACACATTAAAAAATCAAAAGGGCATAAAGGAAATATTTTTAAAAAAATGTACTGCGACAAGAAAACCCGTAACGCTAGCACGAATGGTGATGGATTAATTCTGTATTTTGTATCGAGAAATGTTGATTGCTAGGATAAATATGAAAAGAATTCATTTTTTTGAATTCACAAAAAAAGCTCGAAAAGCTTCACGTTTCTCGATATGAAATTCCGAACGAAAAATAACTATAGTTTAGCTTTAGTACCTTTGAGATACTCGTGACAATCGAAACGCGATTGATTGACTAAAATTAAAACAAAATTAAGAAAGATTATTCTGACTTCTGTGCCCTTTGCTCAGTTGCACGTGGATCCAGATTTTTTTTCAAATTTCGATCAGTTTTTGCTGCCTAAGCGTCGAGAGGCTCTCGTAACCCATTCGTCATTTTCAACGGACGATCAGCCAAACTGTGCTTCTAGCGGTTTGATATTTTTTGTTCTATTGATGCTTTTGTTTTTTGATCTTTCTATATCGATCTGTTCTTTTTTTTATTGTCTCCATAATTCTGTCTCTCTAGCTCGAAATATTTTTCGAAATTTTTATCAATTTTGATTTCTCGTCGAACGAGACACGTTACGTCGAAAACGAGTCTTATTGCCATGACAATGATTACTTATCATTACCGCTATTACTATAAACGTAGAAGTTCGTGAAAGGTTTTTCTTTTTTATTAATTATTAGTAATAGCTTGCTTGTTTCGAAGACGTCGAGGAGGGATTGACAGTTGATAAAATTATGTGAACTCGTTGCGCGATAAGAGCCAAATAGAAACAATTAAAAAAAAGTGCAATTGAAGTAAACAAAAAACAAGATCACCCTCCACGTCGTCTCTCTCGAATTGTATGCGAACGACCTAGTCACTTGCGATAATTAACAATAGTTTCGAGGTAAAGAGGGAAAGGTTAGGCTTTCCGCGATAACAAATTGCGATAAGCGCAGGAGGAGGTCCAAACCCTTTCTTCCGGAGCTTCTTCTTTATCTTTTTTTTGTGATCTTTAACCCCCACGAGATCATCTCGAGGAATCACAAAATTCTTGCGCCACTTTGCCTTTGGAGCTTTTTGTAATTTTCCTCTCATTGCTCATTTTTGTTTTTGTTTAACAAAGCGCGCGCGCGCACGCAAAAGTACATATGACGAGACACACCTATTATTTATTTGTTAGTTATCTATTAATAAAGATGTATCACCCCTGAGACATGTTATTGCGATATTATTTATCACTTATTTATTGTGCAAATAAATAATGTGCTTCCTCTGCAGAAAAAAAAGAATTTGGACTGTACACGGTGTAACAAATTATTTCCTACCTCTACTTCTTTTTTTCTTTTCTCTCTCTCTGTCTCCTATCTCCATTCACCAACTGTTTCATCATCTGCGGCTCATTGTGCTCCTCACAGTTTATTCTTTTGAAATTATTTGAACGGTTAGAGTATGCATTGTAATTTGCTGTCAGGAGCGCGAGTCAAAATCCGTGAGGTGAAAATCGCATGATAAAAATTAAAAGAGCGATTTTTGCATTACGGATTCTAACGGGTATCCGTTAACTTATCAATGTGCAGTGCAATGGTGAATTTTGGTACTCCTGCTAGTACTAGTTCTGGTAGATGGACAAGCTGGTAAGTCGGTGGTACTAACAATTGGGACAAACTAACTCGGTCACTTTGGTAATGGATGCTGGGAAATGGTTGCACGGATGCGTTTATCTTCGCTTATTCGCAATATCGAATTGTCGATTATCGAAACTGACGTAAAGATCGATAGCGACAAACTGGGACGATCTAGCGACACTTCGGGCAGCGACATGAGGATCGGAAGGAGATGAAAAGTAAGAAAAATAAATATGGACCGAGGAATCGTTTGAGTTTTGGGTAATAGGACCACCCACGGTAGGTGGAAAGTGGCAAGTGGCCGGTTTCTAGTCTCTACGAAAATAGGTCGTAAGGTAATATCTCGAGCGCGAGAAGAAAATCTGACTCGACGCTCCAAAAATAAAGTAAAGAATAACAAACCTTTTTAGATGTCAATATAAGTTTCGCGTGACGATTCGCCAATCTCAAGGATAAGGGAAAATCCGACGGAAACGACGGATTCGCGCACTTGACCGATTAAATTCGCAAACACGACCAGAATTATACCTGGTAGTTTTATTTTTTTTTTTGAGGTTTATTTATAAAATCCGCGAGAACTCCCATCGCTATTGTTTTCTCCCTGGACTAGAATGGGTTTCGCGTCATTCTAAAGGAACGTGCCAAAAACGTTAAGTTGCGCGACATCAAACGCAATTGCTTCGACGTTTAAATAATCTCCAGTTCAAATTTCCAAATTTAATTTTGTATCGTTCAAGTTTCTTATCAAATTACCTATTGATATTGTCGTATCAATTTTTCATGATTACTACATGAGTATGAACCACTTCTGGGTATCAAGAAAATCACAAAATTCTCAGCCGGACGACCGAATTCCAAATTGCCAGTGGATAGGTAGGCACTTGAGTCTTTTGAGACTCGAACGAGAAGGGAATGACTCATAGGCCAAGTATGAGCTATGCTGCTCAATTTAGCCGAGCCGTTGCTTTTTGGATTGTAAAACCAGGTGAGCGCAAAACGCCCCCGCTATACAATCTTATTTCAAATTCAACCCCCTTGGAGTTACTTGGAGAATCATTTTTGGAATTGTCATAGGATATTTTGAAGCAGGGGTCGATCAGCTGGTAGAATTTTGACTCGACGGAATAAATTCTATTCAAAAAGTTTTTGTAAGAATTACGTAAATTATGAAATTTCAGAAAAGATTTAGTTACGCGACACGAGTTCTAGATAACAGAGGAGGGATTGCAATTTCCTGTTGTTCTCGATCAAAATTTCTTAGAAAATTTAAGGAAAACTTAACGAAGTGGTGTCTTGCCTGGATGAGCAAATGTCAAGAAGACATTTATTTTTGTTTGCGGCAACGCATGCTTGAGAAACTTGAGACTATCATGGTTCCTCGGAAAATTCATTATACGTTTCTGCCGCAGTATAGCCCTTTCGCAGATTTTTCTATTATTTTTTTCGAGGATGTCCCGATACTCAAATTTTGATACTGACCATTGACGTTGGTTGTACGTTAGATTCGTCATTCCGCGGTCTGAGATAGAGGAAAGTGATGTAAGAGCAAATAGAATTTCGATTGGTATACAAATAAATATCCTGGCTGAAAAATTTCATTGATAAGAAGGTAGCGGAAGGCTAATCAGCTGTTGACCTTGAAATTGAAGGAATCTAAGTAAAATATTTATCCACTGGCATAATTCTCTGAACTGGAATCAACAGAGTTGAGAGTTCGAGACAGATTGAAGATCTCGCGTGGCATCTGCTTGGAGAATGTGGATTCTGGCCATATACACCGAGACGATACGCACGTTAAAACAAACGATTAGGAATCTCCGGGAGGTCCGGCTGTGGGGGACGAGACAGAAATAGGAATGGATTCTGGAAATTCGCAAGATTCGTCAAAAGGAGAACCAAGTGGGTGGTAAGACCTGGATGCTTCCTCCCCATCGGCCGATCGTACATCATGTAACTTCATCCTGACGAATAAACAATTCTCGGAGGATGAATTCCTGCTGCGTTATTATTATATTTTATGTAAACACGGTGAAAAAATTTGGGTGATCCGATCCCCATGCTTATCGCCATACGGATAAGGACTATTGATAAGGGAAGATGGAAGATTTTGTATTTAAAAAAAAAGAGCTATTCTTTGAATCAGCGACCTTAATACTGCCGTAGCCACATGTTGCGTAGCCAACGATAAGCCATTTCTCCAGGTTGTCTGTCGAGCGGCCTTGGCTCTCGGCCAGTCTTAACAATAACCGACCAGCCACAAATATCGTTATTTGTACTATTTGCGAGCTGGAGGAGTGTGGGTGCATCGGTGAGGTTACGAAATTTCAGGAAAATTCAAAAAAGTTTAGGGATCGTCGTCCTGTTTCGGGAGCAGTCTTATCTGCCGTATTTTTTAATAATTTCCACGACCTTTTCAGGAGTCCCGTCGCCCTTTTACGGGACCTACCGCGATCGGCAGACCGGAAGTGAGTCTGTGGAGAGTCAATCAAAATACGTGACGCTGAAGGACCTTTTCCTGCCTGGAGAGAGTCAGAGAATAATTCATCTCGATGAAGAAGATCACAGAATCTCATCGGATCTAGAAATCCAGTATCAGGAAGAAGACAGCAGGTTGATACGTCGGAAATACTTTCTTATCTCATATCAAATTATATTAGACGTAACACAACTTTCCGTAGTTACAGACAACACGAAACTTTCTACGACATGGGTTTCGTACCGGAAGAGACGAAACCGATTTCCTACAAAGTGTCCAAGCATATCGACTATTCCGACCGGAAGTCAAAACCCAACGGGATTTTCCGGCTCCCGGGTGAAGCATTCCCAAAGTCGTCGGACGCTGAGGATTTAACAAAGCGGAAGTACACGGTGATACGAAGATTGGAGTATCCGGAAATCGAAGTAGAGACAAACGGTAAGTGAAAAACTAAAATCCACCATAAATATTTCTCATAAAATTTCACGTTCGCAACACTCAAAAGTTTAAGCGTCCTCATCCTTAGCCGATGACCAGCATCAGCGAATGACCCAGTCATTCCAACGATACCCAAACGTCGTTCCACAAGAAGCAGCCCGAGTCCGAATGCCAAAAGACATTCAGGGTCCGTCGTGCAATTATCCATCGTTCGAAAATAGATAGTTGCACGCGAGAATTTTCGTAGCCTCTTCGTTCCACTCCCGACACCCACACGTCACTGCTTAGGGATGATTTGACTAGAGGATCCAACAGTCTATAGACTGGACCACTGTGGCTACTATACGACAGCCTGGTTCCGTAATTCTGGGTTGAATCATAGTCGAACTGAGAAGTGTCAGATATAGATAGCTTCAGAGGATCCCTTGAACTTAAAATAGAAGCGTCGCTATGCCACCCTGCAAATCCTGACTCACCCGACTCACCTTTCCGAAGAGTTCACTTCGTTACGGAATTTTATATCGGACTATTGTTAAAAATATTTAAAAATTCTTCACGCGCTATGACGGCTGGAACAAAAATAATGATAAAGTTTTATCGGTTGGAATTTTGAAAAATTAATTATTTTTCTAATTCGCTTAACCTACGACAGTACAGTCACTTCTAGTAGTCGCGTTATTATTAATGCAGGATGCACGAGGCCGATTGCGAAATTGCCAGAGGTTCGTATGTTAAACCTTGTCGTAATACGAAACTTCGTATTCTTGAGTGTTTCTGTGTACTTTATTTAATTATGTATATATATATATAACTCTCACGTACGAGCTTCTCTTGATACGTAGGTAAGCCAGTACTTCCAGTTGGTCTTAAGGCCGTTCTACAATGCAACGGAACACGTAACACGGAACATATAAACGGCGCGATATTCAATTGTATATTTATCTAATTTCATTGGATCCTCCAATCAAGAAGGAAAAAATCGTTTTTAAAACCGAGCGTTTACTCAGTCTCTACGACTTTGGCTACGTCTCGGAGTTAGCAACGATACGGAAGCGGTTTCTAGGGATGATAAGGATTACACGGAGCTCTGTGTCACGGTTACGTTTATGGGGTTTCTCGATTTTCATTTTTTTTATTTACTTATAAAAACGCGTTAATTTGTACGACGCACGTTGGGCGACATATGTGAGTTATATGGTACGGATTGACTGGTATATCTATGACATCGCTATCCCAGTCTGATAATTAACTGATCTGCTGGATATCCAAAGAACTACCAGTGTGACTTGCGCTTGATTCTTATCACTTTATATGACATATAAATCGATAAGGAAACTTTAAACGAGAGCAAATATTATCTTGTGTCTTCAGTGTTTAGAATTTCTTCATTGGTAGACACTGAGAAAAATTTCTCCTTTTTATATTGATAAGTCAGTTCCTTTTTTTAAATGGATCGTTAAGTTTGATAATCGATAAGTCAACATTTTCCCCCTATTTTTCCCTCGTTTACAAAATTTTACCTAATTACTCGGATCGACGTACAGTCCGCGTAAGTAAAATTCATTTGGATTTATTGTTCTGGTGGTACCACTGTTCGCTGATGGTTTTTCCAAACATGCATGTTCAGTGTCAAGATGTTGCTCGAAGGAAGTGGCTGCTGTGGAAGTAAGGGTTGAAGTGTGCTGGGGATGTTTAGGAAGTCTGCTAACACGTGTCGAGGGAAGCGTGACGTAAACCAAAAAAATAATAGGGGACAAACGGAAGGGAGGGAAGCATTTTTTGAAAATTAAAGTGATCATTGAAAAACTAAAAATTACTTCATGACAAGTCGAGCGCGACGTTGTCAAAGGTTCCTGGGCATTGACAAGGCGTTTTGATTTTGGTAGAAGGAATTTATTGACAGTTGACTTTTGACAGCTCGACTTCCCTCCCTTTGTTGACTACAGAGACTCTTCACACGTGTTCCAGATACATATAAAAAGCGTCAGACGCGTGCTTCGACTGTTTTTTTCTTTTTGAGGGTAAGAATATCCACGTGCGTAACTAAATTTTTTGATATATGATTTTGAAAAATTTTAATTCCTGTCTTATGTTTCATTCCTGTGTTATCGCATACGTCACATTGTGGAACAAACTTCCTCAGAGAAACAGCAAGTATTCCGCAATCACGACCTATACGGCTATTTATTACGAAGAATCGGAATTTAAACGAGGAATCGCTTCTAATATATTTCGAAATTCGAATCCTGGTCCAGGATCCACGCTACGTATTATTTGACTACTAAACAAGCCATAACACTCGGATCATAGGATAAAATGGGTTTTCGTATTTTATCTTTGTCAACGGTCGTGGAATCTTTTCGACCTTAAAAACAATGTACTAATTTAATGCAATATGGTTGCATAAAACAATTTTCCTAAATAAAAAAATTGTCACAGTTGTATCATGAAAAAATGGTTGAAACAGCATTACTATTTGGTATTGGCATGAAGCCGTCTGTTGGCCGTGGTAAAATAGTGAGCAAGCTGAAGCGGCACGCTTCTCGTAGGGACAGGCCTGCCGGTAGCGGGACAGAGTGAGAGAGGGAGAGAATAGATGTGACTGTAGGGAAGGGGGAGAGAGAGAGAGAGAGAGAGAGAGATAAATAAAGACGGCAATAGGGAACGATAGAAAGAGGCGTCGAGAGGGAAAGTAAGTGCGTGGGCGGCTGTCAGTGAGCGCGAGAATATTGCGTGGGGCGCGTGGGCCCCAGCGATCCAGTTGTCCTCTCGAATCGAGTTTGCCGATTCTTGAGACATTCGCGTTGGATTTTAGCAATGAAAATTCGGGAAACAATAAGATTCAATTTTACTTGGGTTAAACCGCTGATCCGAGGAGACACGCAAAATCCTAGTTCTCCGTACGGAGAGTCGAATTTTTGTCGGTTCCTTGGGATCGTGAAGAGTGTATTTGAAATTTAATCCAAATAATAATAATAATAATCAGCGGGGCACGAGTGCGCGAAGCAAACGAAGACAAACGACGAAGAGTCTTAACCGCAAGAAACACAAGTTAGAATAACAGAGGAAGAAGTGGGAGAGAAGAGGGAGGAAGGTGAATCAAAGCGAAGAAGAAGAATAGGAAGAAGAAGAGGATCTTGGATATTTCTGTCGTGCCACTCAGCATCCTCCCTTGGCCCGTTTGCCGCGGTTTGTGGAGGCTCGTGAAGGTTCGTAGATGTTCCCCAAGGGTGGGCGGTGGAGTGTACGAGCGTCGCGACGTCGAGCGTCTCCCCTCCCGTAGGTGGTGGTAACCCGTCCCTGATCACTCGACGCAAGGAGGAGCCACCCGCGAGCCTCTGGCTCCCCTCGAGGAAAAGATCCGACTGGCTTTGGGCTCACTCGCAATTCGCATTCGACCGACGTCTTGGTTAAGAGTCTCGGGGAAATTTTGATAATGACTTGACTTCTGCCGACTGAGAGCCGTGCCAGGCAAACAGCGAATTTACATTAAAACGAAACTTAGCTCTCTTAATACTTTAAACATTTAATTTAAAACGAACTTATCGATAGCCAACGTTAAAAACCTCTGCGTGAAAGAAGAAATCGTGCGAATCTCTTCGGAGCACAGGAAAGAGAGATACAGCAGCATCCAGGAGCGAAATCCTGATTGGAAAATCGAACGACCGATCGAGCGACCCTCTGATATCTTGTGTGATTTGTGCTTTCGTGTGTGTTATTGCTGCGCGAGACATCGAGAAAGAATTTTTTAATTCACTGTGAATTTACGTAATATCGCTTCGTGATTTTGAAAGAGATACGACAACCCTCGCACGACTTGGATTCATCCTGAGAATCCAAAATGAAGCGACAACAGCAACAGCAGCAGCAACAACAGCAGCAACAACAGCAGCAACAACAGCAGCAACAACAGCAGCACCAGACCACGTCGAGCACTGTTCAGCAACAGCAGCAATATTCTCAGCACAGGACCGAGCAACAGATAACTCGGCAACAAGTCACCAGTCAGCAGAGAGGTCAGTTTCACGTAGGAGGAACAAAAAATGAAAAAGTCACATGGATCACTTTTACTTCGTCCTTATAAAAAGCCAAGGAAAGTTTAAAATGAAGTTGCGTCCTTTTTATGGAAACCAGGTTAAACGAATTTGCCCTATTTTTTTTTTCGTTCTTCTCAAAACGGTCCCAGCACATTGTTCGGTATTTTGAAGACGGTTTTTAAAAATTTTCAGCCACGATTCGTTTTCTTAATCGGTACAACTTCCGTAATCGTTATCGTAAATCCTACGAAAGTCAAAAATATGTTGGTCGATTTGAAGTTTTCAACGAGAATTCCTCACTGGGGATTCTATTTTCGAGCGAGCTCTCGTATGCCGTGATCCATGCTAAAGATAGAATCTCTCGCAGCGTTTCAAAATTCCATCGATTCTCTCTCTCTCTCTCTCTCTCTCTCTCTCTCTCTCTCTCTCTCTCTCTCTCTCTCTCTTCTCTCTCTCTCTTTTCGTCTCTCTGACGTACTTTTCTTTTCGCTCCTTCATGCATACACACACGTACTTGCTTCTCCCAACAACATTTTCCAAGTGTCGTCGGACGTATGAAAGAGAATTCTTCGGGGGGTGAAATCCGGGGGGGTTGTACCCCCCTCCCCATTGGAACTTCCGCAATGAACGAACAGCTGTCAAAATCCTGCGCTCTCTTCCACATCCGGCCAGGACAGCTTTGCTAGTTAATTTTCATGCTTGACAAAATTATTTTGCAACTGCATTTCCTAGGAATTTCACTATTGGATGCATTTCAGTGAAAATTGCATAGCAGATAAAATTCTAAATGAAAGTGTCATCCCTTTCGTGTTCACTAGATTGCACTTTTGAATATCAAAATCGCACAAGCAAAATTTTATATCATGTATTGTATTGCTCGTGCCAATTTTCGAGTCTTTGCCAAATAATATGACGAATAAAGATTGTCCACATCGGACGATCAATTCCGGCTACTCTTGACTGCATCCCGTCGGGATGCAGCGCCTTGCATTCTGCTGTGTCGATCTCGCCCGAAATCATTCCTCCAGACGGGAAAGTTGCGACTGCAGCGTCATTCGCCGCAACAGGTTAGGATACTAGGAGGAAGGTCGATGCGCCTGCTGCACCCACCGCACCTCCGGAGGATCTGCCCTAAAGAGTGCAACTCCGAAGTTGCAGCTTCATCCATAATTCGTCATGCGTTTGGTCGTAGACAGGAAATCGCGTCTTTCGATTCTTGGGTGAAAATTGAAAGTTCACGGAGTGAGATAGAAAAATGTATTTTAATAAGATTTTTAACACGTTCCTGATCTTGTCAACCAATCTGAAGTAACTGATCGACAGCTGCCAAAATTTTGGCAGAGACAAAATTTGACACTTCTTCGTATATAATTTATCTATACGGTTTAAATTTGATCTGACGTGAATTTACGATGACGTATCGGTGTATGGTTAACGTCTCGTTTAGCGTGACGTGGACCAAAGGTGCAATGCTATTGGAAGCTGCGAGATGAGAGACATAAGAAGGTCGGTCAGTGGCTGCTGAATGATTTTGAACAGCTGACCGAACAACCTGTCAGATCAGTAAACAATGATGGATGACCGTCGATATCAATGAGATTGCGTGAATGTGTAATAAAATTAAAAAAAAGATGGCCGCTATTTACGATTTGCAAGGTGGATGGCGGATTTCGACGTTGCCACTTAGTTTGAGATCGCTACAGTCCGTAGCTGTTATTTTGGTCAGTGACTGGATTTGCGTAACTTCGCGGACGGCGCGATTGGTGGATGTCGAGCATCGCGGCGCTGGGCGCCGTGTAAAGATAGTTGCTCCTAAAATGGGTCCGGGTAACGTGATCCCCAAGCTGTACAAAAATAGGCCGCTCGCCGTCTCTCTCGCACTCCCTCGTATTATCCCTTGTTCTCTCTCGCTTCGTAGGCACCTTCATCATCATCATCAGCATCAGCACTGTTCTCTGTGCTACTGGGGTCCACGGGGAAGTATGCTGCATTTATGGGGACCGCACATATTTCACTGGCAAACGATCTGCGAACTTTTTGCTACTATGATCGATGATCTGATTACATGGGCTCTGGTTTATTTAGGAAATTTTTCATTTTTATTATGCCCAGCGAGGTCCGATTGACCTTAATGCTGGGGTTTACGATGGAAGTGGAGGAGGTCGATGGCGATGAAGTTTAATTAGAATTTTCAATAGACGGTAGAAAAATCAAAAATTTATTGAGAATCTTAGCCGGACTGTACCCGAGCCAATTTATTTTGAGGAAGCGACCCAAATTTAATGAGTAAATTGGTTTAATTACTATGCTCCCACGTAAACAAGAAGCCTACGAAAGAGCGTCTACTGGGCATCGCGACGCGAAGACGGCGACGCCTCTTCGTTAGAGAAATAAAATTGCGTCAACTCGACGTTTCGATTTCGTACTTAGATCTTCGCTCCATATCTTTGTCATCCCCCAGCATCTTTTATGATACATCGAGGCCTATTTCTTATGCACGAGAAAAAATTAAAATAAGAGACAGACAAGGTTGTCTTCTCAGCATCGCAGTTTGGGTGACGTGTCGGGCGAATTCTCATAGTTTATTGGCAAATTGCCATTTCTGGTAATTCCACCTTAGGAAACATTACTTTGAGAATTTTAGTTACGTTTTTTTAAAATATGAAAAACGTGTCATTCGGTAATAATAATTTTTTTCGATTTTATAGTACATGGAGAGATTGTGATGCAGTCCACTCCTGCTGTGCCAGCGTAAGTTTTTTGAAAATATAGTCTGCTGTAATAAGATTATGTTTTTTATGTAAAAGTAAGACTCCAAATTTTTCTGTCTGTTCAGCTTCACGGGTAGACCTGGAGATCCGTCGCCACCTGTTTTTGAGCAAATCTTCAAAAATGCGAGATTCGCACAAGGTGGCAATGCAATTTTCGAAGGGCGCGTTCGAGGAAATCCAAAACCCTTTGTTAGCTGGACCCATAAAGGTGCACCTCTCCTCGAGTCCCAAAAGATCCGGATGTCCTACGACGACAAGACCGGCATTGTAACTCTTCAGATCAACCAGATTGGTCCAGGAGACGAGGGAGAGTACACCTGCAATGCAAAAAATCAATATGGTCAGTTATAGCTTATACGATAAAATCAAATCGACGTCATTTTTGAAAACTATTGAAAATTATTTCTTCTTCCGTTCAGGTGAAGCAATCTGCTCCGTCTACATCCAACCGGAAGGATTCGGTCCCCCGCCCCAACAACAAGTAGGTGGCTTCAAGAAGGAATATGCTCAAACTTTCCAATCGACTGAACAGAAAACCGGAAGTCAAAGTTTTCAGCAGCGCAACTACCAGCAGACCATCGAGAAGCAAAGCTACGTCAATGGTAGCAGCATAGAGGATTTCAAGGTCGACACCTTCGAGTACAGGCTGCTCCGCGAAACCGAATTTCGCGAATCGATAACTCGCCGATTCGTCGGTGAATCTGATTCGCAAATATCGACCGTGGTCGATCGCACTTTAGGAGCGGTTTCGCCACCTCAGATCACACAGAAGCCAAGAAACTCAAAGCTGATCGAAGGCTCCGATGCAGTGTTCACTGCCAAGATCGCTGCCAATCCCAAACCGAGAGTAGGTTTCATCAGATCATCCAAATGAATCAGTCGAAATAATAAAGTCCAAAATAGGTAGCATCTTCAATAACGAAAATTCTCTTTCAGTTAACTTGGTTCAAGAATGGTCAAAGAATTCAGGAGTCTAATCGCGTTGAGATCACTCAGTCCAATCAGCAAGCTACTCTCAAGATGAGAACGGCCCTGCCGGAAGACAGTGGTCATTACACTCTCCTGGCTGAAAATCCTCAAGGATGCACCGTGAGCTCCGCCTACTTGGCTATCGAGTCATCCGATCAGGTCGATCAGGTGCAGAGTCAGCTACAGCAAAGAGACACTTTGAAGACTAGTCAGGTGGAGAGCTCCGAAACAACTGAAGCCGGAAAGGTCCTGCCACCGAACTTTGTTCGCACCTGTACCGATCGTGAAGCTACCGAAGGCAAGATGACAAGGTAGGACCAATCTTCAGACCCAAGGTTCGCTTAACCAAACCCCAGAATCATCAACTCACAAGCTGCCATTGATCTCAATAGGTTTGACTGTCGCGTAACTGGTCGACCCTACCCTGAGGTGACCTGGTACATCAATGGCTACCAGGTAGCCAACGACGCGACCCACAAGATCCTGGTGAACGAGTCTGGCAACAATTCTCTAATGATTACGAACGTCAACCGTAATGACGCCGGCGTCGTGACTTGCGTCGCAAAGAACAAGGCCGGCGAGACCTCGTTCCAGTGCAACCTCACTGTTCTTGAAAAGGAGCAAGTGATAGCACCGAAATTCGTCGAGCGTTTCACCACGACAAATGTAAAGGAAGGAGAACCAGTTGTCTTCACAGCCAGAGCAGTCGGCACTCCGATTCCACGAATCACTTGGCAGAAGGTCTTGATCAGCCTAGATCATCTCATTATCATTAGCAATGATTAGGATCACGAGTGAACAGACTTTTATAAATATTTTCCATCCAGGATGGCGTGCCGATAGCGCCCGGCCCCGACGTGCGCATATCGACGGACGGCAGTGGAGCCTCCACCTTGGACATACCACAAGCAAGAGCAATGGATGCAGCCTGGTATCAGTGTACCGCTCAGAACGTAGCTGGCTCCACCGCCACCCGGGCCAGACTCTTCGTCGAAACACCAAAAGGAGCCACCCCCGAACCAAGACGCCTGAACTTACCCCGACCGACGAAAGTCATCGAACCAGAGTAAGCGCCGTCGCACCGATAGGACTCTTTGATGATACGAGTCGAAAGACCAATGATCCAACGATGATCTGTATTTCCACAGACCCGCACCTGGCCCCGAAGTGATTTACCTGAGACACGTAGAGCGGGCTAAGCCCTACCTGGCTCCACAGGAGGAAGACAGGATTTATCCACCACCTCAGTTTATCATCCCTCTGCGCGACGTACACCAAATCGAAGGTGGTCGCGTTCACTTCGAGGCCAGAATCGAACCGGTGGGCGATCCCACCATGAGGGTGGAATGGTATATCAATGGAAGAGCTTTAGACGCAAGTAAGTTTGATCAAGGTCAAAGGTCGATCGACCCACTGCTGTGGCCATTTGGTTCAATTTTTTCATTTCCTTAATTATTTAACACTCTAGGCTCTCGTGCAACTTCTATCTTCCGATTTGGCTTCATTGCCTTGGACCTGATCAGCATCGTCATGCACGACAGCGGAGAATACGTCTGTCGCGTCATCAGCTCGACAGGAGTTGCTGAATCTCGTGCCACCCTCAGCGTTACGCGTAATTATAGATTTCCTTTTACATTATTTGGTCGAAGAGTCATTTGAATGTTAAAAAAAAATTATAAAATAAATTTTCCTTGATATTTCAGCTCGAGCCACTATCGAGCAAACCAGCCAACACCCCGACAGCCTCCAGTACATTCAACAACTGGAAGATTACAGCAAGTATCAAAGACAGGAGAGCGTTGAAGAGACCTCTTCCCAACGACCAGTTTTCATCCGTCCGCTCCAGGAGCTTGGTGAACTACAGGAAGGTCGCAATGCCCACTTTGAGGCACAACTGACCCCCGTTAGTGACCCCACCATGAAAGTGGAGTGGTACAAGGATGGAAGACCTATCACAGCCAGTTAGTACCTAACAATCTTTCTGAGCTTCTCAATTGATATCGGCTTTTTCTTTATCACGGATGTGCCACTAATAAGACGTATCCTCCAGGTTCAAGAATCACAACCATCTTCAACTTCGGTTACGTCTCACTCAATATATTGCACCTACGAGCTGAAGATGCAGGTTCTTATACAGTAAGGGCTGTGAATCGCTTGGGAGAGGCCGTCAGCTCTGCCAGTCTTCGTGTCTATGGTAATTTTATAAAAATGAATAAAAATGAAGGATCGTGATCGCTTTAAAAAAATGTCCCAGCTTCATTGACCTTTTTTCAATAACTTTTCAGCACGCACCAGCGTTACCGCTGACTTGGGCATACCCGAGCAGCAGAGGTATATTGAAGCTGCCGAGGAGTTGGAAGCCTATCAACAGGCTATGCACCAGAAATATGTTCAGGAGCAGCCTGAACACTCGAGTCCACCGGAATTCAAAACGCCTATCAAGGATCAGAATAGCATTCGAGAGGGCGGGTTCGCTCACTTCGAGGCCCGCCTTGAGCCAGTCGGAGATTCGAATCTCCGTGTCGAATGGCTCAAGGACGGACGTCCTGTAGAAGCTAGTGAGTTAACGTATAAAATAAGGATGAGACAAGAAATTTTGATTTTTTAATCAGATTACTAATACCCTACTGTGCATCGTTTTGTCTTCAGGTTCAAGAACCACTACCTTTTTCAATTTCGGCTATGTAGCACTGACCATTAAATACGTGACGATCCACGATGTGGGTGTGTACACCTGCCGCGCCTACAACAGGGCCGGAGAGGCACACACCACGGCTCAATTGAGCGTTATCAGCAAGAATGACGTTATATTCGATAGTCAGCATCCAACTGGATTGCAGAAGATTCAAAATCTCGAGGACTCGAGCCGTTATTCCCGTCAGGTACAGGAAGAGACTCAGGTCACCCAGGCACCGCGTTTCCTGGGACCTCTTAAGGGTACCAACAAGATAGTAGAAGGTCAACGCGCTCATTTCGAGGCTCGCGTTGAACCCCAAAGTGACCTCACCATGAAGATCGAATGGTACCACAATGGAAAGGCTATTACAGCAGCCAACAGGATCCAGACCTATCATGACTTTGGATACGTCGCCATTGATATCCTTCAAGTTCGTTCAGAAGACGCAGGAACTTACACGGTTGTTGCTAGAAATGCTCTTGGCGAAGCACAGCTGTCTGCCACCATGATCGTTGAAAGTGAGTAAAACTTTTAGAGGAACCACAGTCTTTGGTCAGATTTAGAATGCGTCTGTTCCATGTGTCTAATTCGAATTCATCCTTTGTAGCTCGTTCTAGCATCGACACCAGTAGCATGCATCGTGGGACCTACGAGAAAACCCAAAGACTTGAAGAATCAAAATTTGTGGAACCTCAGTACCACATCGAAGAAATCTCAAAATCAAAACCCATCTTCGTGCAACCATTGAACGACCCTAAACCGATAAGCGAGGGCAAGAATATTCATCTGGAATGTCGCCTAGAACCAATGGGTGATCCTACCATGAGAGTGGAATGGTTCCAAAATGGCCGACCAGTAACAGTAGGCTCCAGATTCAGGACTTACTACGACTTTGGATTTGTGGCTTTGGACATCGTTCACGCCACTGCTCTGGATTCTGGAGAGTACACCGTCAGAGCCACCAATCATCTTGGTACCGCTCATACGTCAGCCTGCGTTCGCGTGATTGGAAGATCAGATATCGTTACCGATTCCCAAAACGAACAGTCCCTCGAACAGATCCAGATGCTGGAAGACTCTTCAAAATATCGTAGAACTCAGCAAGAAGAAGTGACCGTTCAGCAGGCACCTCAGTTCACTCGTCCACTTCATAATATCGAAACCGTCGAACTGACCAACGTCCACCTGGAGTGTCGTCTTCAACCAGTTGGCGATTCCACCATGAGGGTTGAATGGTTCGTTAATGGAAGAGCAGTCAAAACTGGACACAGATTCAGGCCTTCTTACGAATTCGACTACGTTGCCCTGGACATCTTGGGTGTTTATCCCGAAGACTCTGGAGTCTACACCTGTCAAGCT
Organism: Trachelus tabidus; assembly: GCA_030142655.1. Taxonomy (NCBI): domain Eukaryota; kingdom Metazoa; phylum Arthropoda; class Insecta; order Hymenoptera; family Cephidae; genus Trachelus; species Trachelus tabidus. The sequence goes on from JARQTI010000122.1 coordinate 255,545, forward strand.
CGTAACCAACTGGGCGAAGCTGTAACTTCGTGCTCCGTACGCGTCCATGCTAAAAAGGATCTGCTTCTCGAATCCCAGCATCCTGAAGGATTGGAAAGGATTCAGTACCTGGAGGATTCATCCAGGTACAAGAGAAACGAGCTGGTAGACGAGGTTGTTAATGTTAAGCCAAAGTTCGTAACTACCCCAAAAAATCAGGAGAACCTTAGGGAGGGACAGCATGCCCACTTTGAATGCAAACTTGAGCCTGTTACCGACTCTAATCTTAAAGTAGAGTGGTTCAAGAACGGTCGTCCAGTCACTGTAGGCAAGTATCTCAGAGACGAAGATGATGTAATTTAAAAAATGTATGCTTTGGAATTTATTAAATTTTTTTCCCTTAGGACACCGATTCCGTCCCATTCACGACTTTGGCTACGTTGCTCTCGATGTGATTGACCTAATCGCCGAGGATTCTGGTACCTACACCTGCCGTGCTGTCAATCTCGTTGGCAGTGACGAGGTCAAGTGCAACCTGAGCTGCCGATCAACTGCTCAGATCCTTACTGACACCCAGAACGAAGTAGGCCTCGAGCAAATCCATTACCTGGAAGATAGGTCCAAGTACCAGAGGCGTGAGGTCACCGAAGAGACCACTACCCAGGCACCGATCTTCACCACGTCCCTGAAGAACGTCGAGATCAAGGAAGGACAAAGAGCTCACTTCGAGTGCAGACTCATTCCGGTTTCAGATACAACAATGAAGGTTGAATGGTTCCATAACAACAAGCCAGTAAAGGCTGGTTCAAGATTCGTAGAAACCAACAGCTTTGGTTTCGTCGCCCTGGACATCATGTACGCCTACCCTGAGGATTCCGGAACCTACACCTGCCGTGCTAAAAATGCCATCGGAGAAGCCATCACTTCCGCTACGGCAGTGGTGCATTGTAAGCATTATTCTTCATCAACATAAAATCTTCTCAAGATTAGATTAATATCTACGAAATATTTTTTAACAGCGAAAAAGTCAATCTACATGGAATCCCAGCGCGAGGAAGTCCTCGAACGACTTCAGCATCTGGAAGATTCATCTCGCTACCAACGCAAGGCCGTGCAGGAAGAGACAGTCAGTCAGGCTCCTGTCTTCACGATGCCCATCAAGGACCTGAGAGTTGCTGAAAATCAAGCAGCCCATTTCGAAGCTCGCGTTATTCCTGTAGGCGATTCTAGACTCAAAGTGGAATGGCTGCGTAATGGAGTACCAATTGCAGCCTGTAAGTCACACGGAAACTTTGAAAATGAATTCTCCAAAAATGATCATTAAAAGAGACATTCAATCACTGTCTATTCTTAACAGCTAATCGCGTAACCACAATGCACGACTTTGGTTACGTGGCATTGAACATGAAGTATGTCAACCCTGAAGACTCAGGAACCTACACTTGCCGCGCTGTCAACGACCTTGGCGAGGCTGTAACATCAGCCACTCTCTTCGTTCAGTGTGAGTACTCGACGTCATCGAGTCGTCCGATCTACAAAATTAGTATAAAAAATTGCACAGTATCGGTAGCACCCAGTAGTTAGTATTTGGCAATAGTTATCATCCCTTAGAAAATAATAATAAATAACGTACCAATCAAGTAGACCCAACTGACAATAGGTAAAATCCAAATCGGAATTTTGGAGGTGCCAGCTTATTAGAAAGTGAAAATATTAATTCTGGTCTTAGTCGTAGGAAGAACTTGGAATTTTGATATAAGATTTCTTGTATACAGCGAAGGCAGCCCTCCAGTTCGAATCGCAGCATGAAAGCGCTTTGTCGAAGCTTCAAGCTTTGGAAGATACTAGCAAGTATCAGCGACGTGACGAGGAGGAGATTGTCGTTAAGGACAAGCCTTCCTTCACGGTCCAATTGAACGGACCTACCAATTTGGTCGAAGGTCAAAGCGCACACTATGAGTGCCGCATCGAGCCTTACCCTGACTCAAACATGAAAGTCGAATGGTTCCATAACGGGAAGCCATTATCTACTGGTCACAGATACAGAACCACTTGTGACTTTGGTTTCGCCTCCTTGGACGTACTGTCTGTCCATGCTGAAGACTCTGGCACCTATACTTGCAAGGCCACCAATAAACTCGGATCGGCCCAGAGCTCGATCAACCTTGATGTCAAATGTGAGTAAGACATTACAGAGGAACGCGTTCCTGTTCCTGGTTCTTGTTTCCATGGCAAATGTTCCAATTTTCGAAGAGTTCATCCGATGTTGTTAGGTGCACAGCTTTGCTTCTTAGAGCCAAGACCCTTAGTCAAGTGCACAATGTTCAGCTGTGTCTAAATTGGCCATGGTGTAAACTTGATGAATTCGATGATGATGATGATGATAATGAAATTACCAATTCACAGCTCGCGCTTCCATCATTCGTGATACTCAGCACGAAGGCGCTCTTCAGAAGATCCAGTACCTGGAGGATGATTCACGTTACAAACGCGTTCCCCATGAAGACACGGTTATCGCTGAGAAACCTAAGTTTGGTCGTCCTTTGAAGAACATTGAGCATCTGCCGGAAGGCAAGAATGCTCATTTGGAAGCTACCCTGACACCAGTCAATGATCCCACAATGGTTGTTGAATGGTTCAGGGATGGCAGACCCATCCCACAAGGACACAAGTTCAAGACCACCTACGACTTTGGTTACGTCGCCCTTGATATTCTTTACGCTTACCCTGAAGATTCGGGTACCTACATGTGCAAGGCTAGAAATGCAGTTGGAGAAGCTGTGACTACTTGCGTCATTTCCGTCGACTGTAAGTTCATATACACAGGTCATAGAGTTCATAAGTTTTAAATGAATTTTGAGGTTAATCATGGTTCTGCGTTTCCGTAGCCAAACAAGGTCTCTGCCTCGACACCTTGGATGCTCAACGTTTGCAGAAGATCCGCGAACTTGAAACCGTGGAAATCAAACAGGAAGTAGAAAAAGAAATTGTTCACCAGAAACCTGTCTTCCTGACGCCGCTGAACAACCTGGATCACCTTAAGGAAGGTGAACATGCTCATCTTGAATGCCGTGTCGAGCCAATCAACGATGCCAATTTGAAGATTGAATGGTAGGATTTTTCGCTGCTAATATAATTTTATAATTCTCTGTATGTCATGAATGTAATGAAACTTATGAGGGTTCTGGAAACAGGTTCGTTAATGGTGTCGCTATTAAAACTGGTCATCGTTTCCGCACGACCCATGACTTCGGCTATGTGGCCCTTGACATTCTTTACACTTACTCTGAAGATTCTGGTACATACATGTGTAAAGCTACCAACCTGGCTGGTGAAGCTGTCAACACTTGCACCATCAAGGTTGGCTGTAAGTATACAAGAAGAAATAATTATTCCATCGCTAACCTTATTTTTGACGTTTAAAAAATCTGACACATACGTTAATCATTTTAGCTCGCCGTAGCATCCTTCTCGATACTCAACATCCAGATGGTCTTGAAAAGATTCGAGAATTGGAAGCCCAAGGTCGTCCTGCTCGTTTGGAAGTAGAAGAACCCCCAGTGAGCCCACCAAGATTCATCACAGAACTCAGGGTAAGTGTTCCAGTATATAAAAAAAAGTAAGGTCTTTAAGAAACTGGAAACTAATATTATAAATCTTCATTCTAGGGAACCACCGAGATCTACGAAGGTCAAACTGCCCACTTTGAGTGCCAGGTCGAACCTCTGCACGACCCCAATCTTCGTATTGAATTCTTCCATAACGGAAAGCCATTACCATCTGCATCCCGATTCCACGTAACCTTTGACTTTGGCTACGTCGCCCTGGACATTAGCCATGCAGTTCCTGAAGATGCTGGAGAGTACTCCGTCCGCGCCATCAATGCCCTAGGCCAATGTGTCTCCTCGATCAACCTTAAGGTCATCCCTCGTGAGAACATCATTTTGGACTCCCAGCGTCCCGAGGGAATGGACAAGATTCGTGAACTGGAAGCTCAGCAGCCCTGGAAGAGACCCGATGTTCCTGAACCGCAAACTAGACAACGGCCAGTCTTCACTCAGCCTCTTCAGAACATCGATGCTATACCTGAGGGACAGACTGCCCACTTTGAGTGCAGACTCATCCCTGTGGGAGATCCTACTCTCAAGGTTGAGTGGTTCAGGAACGAGAAGCCACTTGAGACAAGTATGGATCTTCAGAAGTTTTAAAAAATTTTCAGAATCGTATAAATTCATTGTTCACGGTTCAGTGAATGACTTGTACATTTTTAAATGCTTCTATGATTTTAGGTTCAAGAATTACCAAAGTTCACGACTTTGGTTACGTGTCCCTGGACATCAGTCATGTACGCGATGAAGATGAAGGCGTGTACATGTGCCGTGCTTCCAATCCACTGGGTGAAGCTGTTACCACAGCTTCCATGAAGATCAGAAGTAAATATCTTACTATCAGCAGCCAACTTGAACCTAGTTTTCTCTCAACAGGAATATTCAATACAACTTTTCTTCATTTCACAGCAAAAGCCAATATTCAACTGGACACTCAGCATCCTGAAGCTCAACGCAGAATTGCTCAGCTGGAAGCTGACAAAGGACCAAGCCGTGCAGAAGAACCGGAAAAGGTCTTCGATAAACCAATCTTCACACAGCTTCTTAGTGGTCCTACCGAACTCTGGGAAGGACAAGTAGCTCATTACGAATGCAGAGTTGTACCCGTTGGGGACTCTAGTTTGAGATTCGAGTGGTACGTCAACGGCGTCGAATTGAAAATGGGTAAGATTGAAAAATGAAGTTGTTATCGCTAGAATTTCTAGAACAGATAATAAATGGGTTCTTTGTCAAGGTGTGAATAATGTGTCTGTGAGTTGTGCTCTAACCAATGTGTTTCGTGTTGCTTACTTTCAGATGAGTACGGCTATTTTGTTAATACGCAACCACCAGGTACATGAATATTATCGATAGGTGTATCGATGGTGGTGGGAAGCTTTTCGCTTTTTAGAATCCAATTCATATCACTAGGCTTTAGTAGATATTTTGGGAAAAAGGACTGAATAAAGCACTTTTAGTACAGCATGCTAATATGCTTTTTTTTTCTTAGATTTAGTAAAGTGTGTATTCCAGTGGAGAGAGAAAACTAATGGTGATTTCGAATTTCGCAGGATCTCGCTTCCATGTTAGCCATGACTTTGGCTTCGTTACCTTGGACATCCTCAAGGTCATCTCCGAGGATTCCGGCGTCTATTCCTGCAAGGCCATCAATAAGGCTGGAGAAGCAGTATCATCGATTTCTCTCAAGGTCAAAGCTAGATCAGCCATCGTTGGCGACACACTTCAGCCTGACGCCTGGCAAAAGATCCAACTGAAGGAAGCCGAGATGAACAAGGTTCCTGAAATGTTCATCGACACGACGCCCCAGCAGGCACCAGTCTTCACAACTCACCTGCAGAGCTACGACAAACTGGTCGAAGGTCAACATGTCTATCTCGAAGCTCAAGTTGAACCTAGAGCTGATCCAAACCTGCGCGTTGAATGGTTCAAGAATGGTGTGCCACTGCAAACTGGTACCCGTCTGCGCAGCACCTTCGACTTTGGTCTCGTGACTCTTTCCATCAATGGACTCAGAGACGATGACTCTGCAATTTATACCTGCAAAGCCACGAATCTACTTGGTGAAGCTGTATCAACCTGCAGCCTGAAGATCGTCGATCGCCATTGGCTCCTCGGCGATACTCTTCATCCCGATGCTCTTCCCAAGATCGATGCTCTCGAACAACCCCATGTCTCATCCGCTGAACAGCCTGAACCCACCTACGAAGAACCAGTCTTCATCACTCATCTCAACAACGTCGAGTGTACCGAAGGCGATAATGTTCACTTCGAGTGCAATGTCGAACCTTCCAAAGATCCTACGATGAAGATCGAATGGTTCATCAACGGTAAACCATTACCAACTGGGGCAAGGTTCAAGTCGACCTACGACTTTGGTTATGTGGCTTTAGATATCACTCATGCCTATGAAGAAGACTCTGGCGTGATCACTGTTAAGGCTACCAATTCCAAGGGATCAGCACAGACTACTGGTACTCTCAAGTGTACCAGTAAACAGAATATCTATCTTCAAACTCAACATCCTCAGGGTGAAGCTGGTTTCGATAAAGTTAAAGAAGTTGAAGAAGCTTATCTTTCGAAGCTCCAAAGACGTGACTCCGGTCCTGAACTCGAATATCCTAAACCAATCTGGACCGTGCCTCTGCTACCAGAGTTCAAGTTGGGTGAATCCGAGCCTCTTCATTTGGAAGGACAAGTCGAACCCAAAGATGATCCTAATCTGAAGATTGAATGGTATTTCAATGGAAAGATTCTGGAGCATGGTGCTCGTTTCAAGATGACAAGTGACTTTGGATTCGTTACTCTCGACCTGACCGATGTCTACGACCGCGACTCTGGTATCTATACCGCCAAGGCTTACAACAAGGCTGGTGAAGCATTTACATCAACCACCATCTACTGCTCGACCAAGGAGAATGTAATCGAGAGGTCTCAGCATCCTAAAGGAAAGGAAGGTCTGGAAGCCATTCAAGACCTGGAAGAATCATTGAAGAGGCAGGAGGGTGCCGCACCCGAAGGTGAAGATGGACATCCACCAGTCTTCACTTCCCAATTCGAGAACTTGACTAATCTATCTGAAGGAGAAATCGCTCATTTTGAGGCTTCCCTGACTCCCACTGGAGATCAAACTATGGTTGTCGAATGGTTCTACAATGGAAAACCTCTCGAAGCTAGTCATCGCACGAGGACCGTATACGCCTTTGGCATGGTCGTTCTGGAAGTTCTTGGAACGAAGATCGAAGATTCGGGAATATACACTTGTCGGGCTACCAACAAATGGGGCAAGGCTGAGATCAGCGTGAATCTCGAATGCGTTGACAAATCTAAGGGTCAAAAGCCAAAGTTCACCACACAGATTCAATCTTTGATAGGTCTCAAGGATGGCCAATCCGCCCACTTTGAGTGTACCCTGATCCCAGTAGGAGATCCCACCATGAAGGTGGAATGGTTCCACAATGGTCAACCACTTCGCCACTCGTCCCGTTTCAAGATGGTTTCCGATTTTGGTTTCGTAGTCATGGACATTGCTGGAGTGATGTCTCATGACACTGGCGAGTACGTCTGCAAGGCCAGCAACAAGTATGGCGAAGACTACACCAAGGCAACGATTAAGTGTTTCGGCAAGAGTGGAGTCTACCTGGACTCACTTCAGCCCGATTCCCTCGCGCGCATTCGCGAGCTTGAAAGCTTTGGTGGCGAACAACAAGCAGCGCCAACCACCCCGGTAGCTGAACCACCGAAGTTCATCACACAGATATCTGACATTACTAAGCTAGTAGAGGGACAGTCCGCCCACTTCGAAGCTAGACTCACCCCAGTCACTGATCCTGACCTCAAGGTCGAGTGGTACTACAATGGCAAGAAATTGCCACATGGTCATCGCTACAGGACCTTCCACGATTTCGGTATCGTCATCCTGGACATCCTTTACTGCTACGAGGAGAACTCCGGTGTATACGAGTGCAGAGCCGTTAACAAGTATGGCGAGGATACCACCAAAGCAACTCTGAGGTGCCTGTCGAAGACCAACCTCATCTTGGAATCTCAGCTGCCCAAGGGTATGGAAGGAGGTCTGGAGAAGATTCAGACCCTCGAGGATTCGTTGGTCCGCACCAAGGACGAAAGAACTGTTGAAGAGCGCGGAAAGGCTCCAGTATTCACGGTTCCTTTGAGCAACATTGATGGTCTTCGAGAAGGAGAAAGTGCCCACTTCGAAGCACGACTTACACCTACTGACGATCCTAAACTTAAGGTAGGTTACATTTTTTCCAATATATTTTCTTTTATAGATTCCAGATTGTGTCTCGTAGAGCCAGTTGCTCATGATTACGATTTTGCCTTTACAGGTCGAATGGTTCTGGAATGGAAAGCCCCTACGAACCGGTTCGCGATTCCGCACATTCTGCGACTTCGGATTCGTCATCCTGGAAATATCTCCAATTTATCCCGAAGACACCGGAGAGTACAGCTGCCGTGCGTCCAACGATTATGGTGAAGCAGTCACCACGTGCTCGTTGAAGTGTACTGGCAAGCGCAGCATCATTCTCGAATCGCAGCTGCCAAAGGGTATGGAGGGCACAATCGATAAGATTGCTGAACTCGAGGGTCTTGGAAACGAACCAGGACAACCCAGCCCCGACGATGACACCGGAAAGCCACCAGAGTTCATCACGACACCATCTGATTTGACTTTGGGAGAGAACTCCTTGGCCCACTTCGAATGCAGACTTCAACCTGTCAACGATTCTAGCATGAGAGTCGAGTGGTTCCATAACGGTAAAGCACTTCTTGCTGGGTCCAGGGTCAAGACGATCCACGATTTTGGATTCGTCATCCTGGAGGTCGCTAACTGTTACCAACGCGATTCTGGCCTCTACACCTGCAAGGCTACCAACCGTCATGGCGAGGCTACTGTCTCCTGCAAACTGCAAGTGCGTGGGCGCCAAGGAATCATCCTCGAGCCACAACTTCCAAGCAACTTCAAAACCGGAACTGAGAGCATCCAGAAGCTTGAAGAGTCGCTCTACAAGAGAGACGAGATCCTAGCTGAGGAAGAGACACCTAATCCTCCAAGGTTCACGGTCGAACTGAAGGATATCGAGGTCGAAGAAGCAGGTCCCAGTCACTTTGACTGCCGAGTGGAACCCGTGGGTGACCCCACGATGCGCGTAGACTGGTTCCACAATGGCCGACCATTTGCAACCGGTTCACGCGTTCACCAAATAAACGATTTTGGATTCATCTCTCTGGATCTTTCTTACACTTACGCCAGAGACAGTGGTGAATACGTGTGCAGAGCTACCAACAAATGGGGATCAGCAACCACCAAGGCTACCATTACTTGCAAGTGTAAGTGCATTGTCCTGGGAATACTATCAATCGTACCACATTTTTTAAATAAAATCTTAACAACTTATTTTATAATTACAGCCAAGAAGACCATTGACTTCGATTCTCAACTGCCGTCTGGAATGAGTGGAGAAAAGCTTAAAGAACTGGAACGTGGTCCAGTGAGCGAAGCACCAGCTCAGGAAGCACCTGGCCAACCCCCGAAATTCATAACGCAAATCCAATCCGCAACTGTTGATGAATCAGAACCAGTCAGGTTCGAGTGCAGAGTTGAACCCAAGGATGATCCTAACCTTCGCATCGAATGGTACAGGAATGGAAAAGTTATTCCTGCGGGACACAGATACAGGACTGTTTACGACATGGGATTCGTGTCCATGGACATTCTATACGTATATCCTGAAGACTCTGGGGAATATGTTTGCAAGGCTATCAACGACCTTGGAGAAGACACGACCAGGGCATCAGTTTCTTGCAAGAGTAAGTTCCACTTTATAACATCTAAATTCCTTTTTCAAACCACAAATGCGCATGACACTGGGCACCTCTTGCAAATATTTGGTGAGCTGACAAATTTTGAATTTCTAGAACTGCCAAGCATCATTCTTCAGAACCAAGTACCAAAGGGCATGAAGAAATCCGAAGCGTTGATGCAGATGGAAGCTACCATCAAGAAGTACACTTCCGAAGTTCATCTTACCGAGGACGACCTTTACGACGCTGACAAAAAGCAACCACCCAGATTCGTGACGCAGATCACGGATCAGACTGAACTCGTAGAAATGAACAGCACGAAGTTCGAATGTCAATTGGCACCAGTTGGCGATCCCAACATGAAGGTCGAATGGTTCTTCAATGGAAAGCCATTGCCACACAAGAACCGATTCTCGCCGATCTACGACTTCGGCTATGTGGCCATGAACTTCGGCTGGGTCTATCCCGAAGACAGTGGAGAATATCTGTGCAGGGCTACCAATCTTTACGGCATGGACGAAACAAGGGCAGTCATCAGAACAGCTGGCAAACCGGGCATCATTTACGAGTCCCAACTTCCCAAGGGCATGAAGAGTATCGAGAAGATCAGAGAGATGGAGGCTGCTTGGCAGGTGTAAGTAACCCTAAACCCTGGAACCTATCGTTCAGCAATTCGTATCGATTCTTCATATATTTTTTCTCCAATAGCGCTCCGGAAGAGGAAGGCGAAGAGGAGAAGGTTCGTGCGCCACCAACCTTTGTCAGCAAACCTGAACCAGTCACGGTTGAAGAAAGTGACTGGTCCAGGTTCTGCTGTCGCGTGACAGGTCATCCACGACCTCGAGTGATGTGGCTGATCAATGGACACACTGTCGTCAACGTAAGTGCTACGTCAATTTTAATTATTAATTTATTTATTTAGACAAATATATAATTTTCCCTCGAACCATCACCAGGGTGCGCGTTACAAGTTGACCTACGATGGCATGTATCATCTTGACATCCCGAAGACCAGGCAATACGATCATGGTAAGGTCGAGGTCATCGCCAGAAGCTCAGTCGGCGAGGCGCGCACTGAGACCTTCCTCACGGTGAAACCACGTAGCGATGATTATCGCGGAGTCCTGAAGAACTCACCGCGACGTAAGTACACTATGAGATGGTACTCTGGACCAGAGAGATGATTCGATGAATTCTTTGAAAAAAAATATTTTTGCATTTTGGACAATATAAAAAAAGGAATCCTCGGTCTTGATTAACAGATTTTAACACGGATCTTTTTGAACAAAGAATTCATCGAACTTCACGTACAAATAGAAATTGCTGAAAACATTAGAACATACATGCAGCCAACATTGAACAAGCAAAACATTCTCAGTACATTTTGATACGACACATACACTACATTCGAGCACAGAAATACTTGAGATCAGCACAGCCACTTTGCCATCCTGATCTTGATCACTTGATCACATGGTCCAACCAACGATCCATGATCCTTAATGACCCTTTATCCTTGGGAAGTGTCCAAACGGTCTTTAAGAATTTTTGGTGCCATCTTCGCTTCTTCTACTTCTTCTTCTTCTATTTCTTCTGCTGCTCTGTTGTGCCCCAAGCCGCTGTGATCGGTGATTGCGAATTATCCAAGCAAAGCATTTTAATGATAATCAATGATTACGATGATGATTATCAGCTACGAATCTTCATTTCACGCATTCCGCGAGGATAGTGCCACTTCAGGTATGCATATGTGTATGGAAGACATCGTCCGGTAACCGTAGTATTTATTTGTTTATCGTGTAACCCACGTTATTCTTCTTCATTTTTGATCCTTCTTCTCTCTCGTAGTAACTGTTGCCATGTTCTATATTTTTTCCCTCTTATTTCATTGAATAATTTACTGTTTACTGTTATTTACTTTATTCGTATATCTCTGTTTTCTTTTTTATTGACCTCTCTGTATATGTCCACGATCCATCCTGGCCTCTTTTTCTTTAAAACGGCTTTAAAATCTATTTTGACATTTCTATTTTTCATAATCTTCAACGAATGTGAGCTATTTATATTTTTTATCTTGAAAAATGTACTATTTTTGCTGCCAGTAGATAGACTGTGCTATTCATAAAAAAATATTGAGCCTATTAATTTTTTTTATAAATGGATATATTTTTTAAATCTTTGAAACCCACTCATAAGTAGACTCTAAATCGATTTCGATTTTGTATCAGTCAATTTATTTAATTTCTTCTTTTAAGGATATCAAGAGAATGAAACTCTTGAAAAATCTAAGAGATTAAAAAAATTGTATTGTTCCCTTTTGAAACCTTCTGGTCCACGAAGGGTCGAATAAGTAATTGTTTGTTGCATCGCGAATGAAGTATTGTGTCGTATTCCCTGATGATATTAATCGATCGTTTATTTATGAATATTACGAATGTTGTTGGGCATGCATTGATCTAGAGATGATCTCAAAAAGAATAAAAGGTCGAAAGGAAGCCAAAAGGTAATTTGCGAAAAAGGCCAAACCAGAACAAACGAGGATCTCTAACGAGAGTTTTTCCTAGCGTGGTACGATTACGGGCTGACTCAGTACCAGTCGGAGCGTCAGAATACAGAACTGGAGCGTGTCTTCGACGAACGTCACCAGACCGTGTCCCAGGGTGTAGATATTGCCACGGAACATCTCGGACAGAAGGTCTTTAAAGAGCCGGAAACCGAGTGGCAGAAGTCCGTGAAGACCAAGAAGAACGAGGATTACTATAATAAGCTGATGAATCTGGAGGAGGAGCAGGTCCTTAAGGAGACCAGACTCCGTGAAACGACTCATCAGTTTGCCATTCCTGGTGACAAGTTGGTGAACAATTCCCTGGCGAAGGGAATGGCGCAGAAGTACCAGGAGAACCTGTGAGTCCACTTCAGCATCTTCTTCAGGACTTTTGTTCGTTCATTAAGGTCGTTACTTATACAAAAATTGTTTCTTCAGGGAAACTCAGCCCCAAGAACCGGGTCAGCCACCAGCACAGAGAGTCTTGAGGAAACCATACACGACTGAAGTTGACATCGACAGTGAACACGTTGATGGGAAGTACCCACCTGAACCATCAGAGTCAACAGTTCACGGACGTGAAGTTCACGTAGCCAAGCAGAAGCAAACGCAGAAGGAGGTCAAGGGCGACCTGGAGATCACGAGGAAGATCACGGCGACGGAGACTACCGAAGTTGAGCACAAGGCCAAGACTCAAGAACGGGTTGTTCAGGGTCAAGTGAAGCCGTCGAAGCCGCCGGTCTTCACGAAGAAGATTCAACCTTGCAGAGCCTTCGAACAGGAACAAGCTAGATTCGAAGTTGAATTTGACGGAGATCCGTTACCCACTGTCAAGTGGTACCGTGAAGACTTCCCCATCCAGAACTCATCCGATCTTCAGATTTACACGTTCAGCACGAAATCGGTGCTGATCATACGACAAGTCTTCATGGAAGATTCCGGAGTTTTCTCCGTCATTGCTGAAAATCGTGGAGGCAAGGCCAAGTGCAGTGCCAACCTCGTTGTTGAAGAGCGAAGAAGACAACCTGGACGCGGTGGAGCCATTCCACCCAGCTTCCTCACGACCATTCAGAACACTACTGTTCCTACCGGACAGCTCGCTAGATTCGATGCCAAGATTTCCGGAACCAAACCTCTTGATGTTTACTGGCTCAAGGTAAAGTATTTTGTTGAAAAAAAAATTATTTTTGATCCGTGGACGTTGATGAAGAGGTCAGCCTAGTATATTTTGACATCTTCAAAATCTTTTACAGAATGGAAAGAAAGTCACGGCTGACATTCGCTACAAGACACTTGAAGAGGACAACACCTACACTCTTCTGATTCTTGAAACCGTACCTGAAGACACTGGGAAATATGAATGCGTGGCTATCAACAATGCTGGTGAAGCACGTTGCGATGCAGACTGTACCGTCCAAGGACCTCAGTCACCTACCAAGACGACCAAGCCTTCGACTCCTGGCGTAGAGAAGGCACCCACCATTTTGGAACCGCTGAAGGATCAGACCATCAAGGAAGGAACGTCCGTAGCCTTCAGGTGTAAGATTACCGGCAAGCCTGTGCCTACTATTCAATGGAAAAAAGGAGAGAAGGTAACTAGAGTAATGAAACTAACAAAAATTCTTTTCAAAATTCTCTGAGACTGTTTCACTATCGAGGATTTATTTTTGAAACAGGTAATCAAACCTTCCAAGTATTTCCAAATGCAAAAGGAAGGCGATTCTTGCACTCTGAGAATCTCCGAAGCGTTCCCTGAGGACGAAGGAGTTTACAAGTGCATCGCCAAGAACCCTGCAGGCGAGGTCATCAGCTCTGCCAACCTTAAAGTTCTTGGTAAGTTGACCTTTATGGAATTTCAAGTATACATTAAATAGTGGGGAAAAATTTATGAACTTTTTTTTTTAATAACGTTGCTATTATTATTGTTGTAGCCCCCGACAGCACAGACGTCCTTCCAAAATTGACGCCATTGAAGGATCAAATTGTCCTGGAAGGACAACCAGCCCAATTCAAGACACAAGTCACCCCGTCTAAACCAAAACCAACTATTCAATGGTACCGAGAGGGTGCGCTGATTCCTCAATCGCCCGACTTCCAGGTAAATTATAAAATTTCCAATTATAGGTATTGTTACTCAATCTTTTAATATCTTTGGGGGAAACAGGAATGCTATCAAAATAGAAAAGAAAATTTATGCTATTTTTAAATCTGATTGCAGATGATCCACGAAGGCAACAACGCGGTGTTGTTGATCGCGACAACCTATGAAGAAGATACTGGCACTTTCACCTGCAGAGCCACGACTTCCGCCGGCACCGTCGAAACATCCGCCAAACTCATCGTCAAAAGTAAGAATTGAATCCAAATTAATTCTTAATCCAAAGTCAATTAAAAAATGCCTACGAGTTGCCGCGTTTGACATCCAAACTAGTCGGCCCCGTATATTGAAAAAGTAATTTTCAAAAATTCCTGCCACGTTGAACTTGTGAATCAGGACAAACGGGGTTGGTCGATTTTTCGAAATGACCGGAAAAAAAAATAATTTTGAGCGCGCACGCGCAAAAGACGATTGACGCGAGGCAACCAAACTTTTACACACTCTCTTTTTCCATCTCGTATTTATTATTATTATTCTATCCTTTTCACTGTATTTCTTTTGGCTTTTTTAACGTAACTTATTTTTTGTTCTTTCACCCTAATCACTCGCAAGTCGGGCAGTTTTTTTTCTACTAACACATCGTTAGTCTATGTGTATCGGTTTACTGGTGAAAATTTGAGGGAGAACAGGATGAACGGTTCCAAGTAGAAGGAAAGTGTAGACGGAGAGTTAAGGAAATATGGAGGTCACCCAGTGAAGTCTCTCCTGTAGATATTAACAAGGGCTTTCTTTTATTATTAATTATTCAAGTAGAACAAAAAAATATGTCCTCACGGGACAAAAATGGTACCTGACGAAACGTGAAGGTGGTGCTAAAAGATTCTTGGGTCTGAAAGGAAAGACACTCTCGAGATATCAAAGAGAGAAGCGACAGCTTGAAAAAAAAATAGAAACACTAGGAAAAACGTGAAATTGTGAGAAGCGTTGATCGAAAAGAGTCCTGCGAGAATTTTGGGGCAAAGTATATTTCGCGAGTTCCTAAGTACGTGTGATATATGAAAAATGGTGCAAAAAAATAATTATCCATCGATTAAAAATGAGTGAGACTCGTCTTATGAATAGCCCTGTATACTTTGTCGCCCTTTCTTCCTTTCGGCAGAACTGTATAGAAACGAAACAACGTATTTCTGTCTTTCTTCTGAAAAAGACTAAGAAATTCTTATCGAACTAGAATTCCGAGGCAATCACGAAAGTAAGAGACGAAAAAAATAACGAAATGAATGCGGAACTGAAAAACTAAGCGTAAAAAATAACGACAGTTTTCGAAAACTTCTATCGAAATCAAATTCGAATTTTTTTATTACGACCCCGAAGCTACGATCGTGAGCTACGGGATTAGAGGCGAAAAAAAAGAATTCATCCGAATTTCGCTATACATATATTATACATATTATATATATTTACATATATTTATCATTCATTTTAGTCATTCGCATTGTGTCTCTATTCTGTCATGTTATATAGTCACGTAAACGAAGAACAAAAAAAAACACAAAATGCAAAAACATAAAACACATCACATATATGCATATACTCCTAACATTCTACTAATTATTTATTATTGTACAATGGAAAGTCTAATAAAAAATGCTTCGAATATGAACAATTCTCATTTGTTGCTGATTCAACGATCACATTTAGTTAACGTACATATGTCATTTAAAATAAGCGTTCGTATTGCAATCGCGATTTATCAGGGACCTGCGCACCGATAAACGTGAAATTCTCGATTGGGCTGTCAAATTAGTTTTATTGTATCGAATTTTCATATATAGGATTATTTTGTCAAACGATTACGCGATCAACTATAAAAAAGTAACACATTACGCATTCCAGAAAAACATGAGAGTTTGCATCGGACAGAAATACAATAGAAACATTCTGAAGGTTTAAAAAAGCGAATGAAAAAAATGAGGTCTTTTGAAAAATTCTGGAACCTTCCGTCGAGAAGAGAATTCAAAATCCGAATTTCTCTACGCACCGTCACGATCTCAACAAAGTGATTATACATAAAAAAAAGAACGTAGCTTCCGACTAATATTTTTGGAATAGTTAACCAGCATTGAGCGACAGATAGCTCAGAGGTCGTTCACCTCTTCGTGAGCTTTTGAAGATTCAAAAGCTTCGGAAACTCCTATGGCCCATTCCTGAGAAACATTCGTGGTCTATCAACGAGTTCATGTGACTTGTCCTAGTCCCAAAATATCTTTTTCGAAACGACAATTTTCCACGGTCCCTCGGGTGTTGCCTTCCAGTACCCAGTCACATGCCGTTCACGGGAACTCGAGGAAACGCAAATAAAATAATACATTTCCCGGTGGGTCGCAGTGGCACTGCTGCTCTACCAGAGAGAGAGAGAGAGAGGAGAAAGACGTGCGTGTGCGGGAGCGAGAGAGAGAATGAGTCTCGGATGAAATGAGCGGCTCTGGTCGGTCTGGTGCCGTGTGCAGAGAGAGCAAGCTCAGCTCTTCTCTTGCGTTAGGCTATTTCTGCGCACGTTGACGTGTATTACATTACGCGGCTATATTTGGCGTGCTGGGAACACCCTGAAGATCCTCACCTTCGAGTCCCTTCAAATCTTCATGCTCACTGACAATCCAATTAAAATTTAATATTTTTTCGTAATATAATAAGCAGTCGATATCTGCTGACGATCTATAACGAACATAGGAGAAATTGATTTTCAATACATAGGACGATTTTGACTAAAATTCTTTTTCTTTATAAAAGTATTTTCCCAGCTTCCGGGCAATTTTTAAATTCCTCCGATCCTGTGATATAACTTTGATTATGCCGGAAGTGTAGAAAAATATTTTTTGCTCGGTCCAGTAGCCCAGAAGCACAGACTTCTGGGAGGTCCACCTAGGTCTACGCGCCGCACTGTCCTCGGGATTCGTTGGCGGCGGCCAAAGTTCGTGAGCGACGTTAATTTTGGCATCTTTTTGAAAAATGCCCATTGTCTCGTTAGCGCCGCATCGTTACTCATCGTCAAGATCCTTTGCTGAGTGATAGGACAAAAATAAAATGTTGACAGAAGACCGAATTGTTCAGATTTATTTTTATTTTTTACAAAATGTCCGATGCAACACTCTAGCGTGATAGTTCTTAAGTACCAGGTTCAAGATAATAAACGAAGTCATCCCGATCACCGACGATCTCTTCGTAAAGAAGCTAACAGGTCGATCGACAAGGATCGATGAAGCGCAGCGCAGCACCCTGAAGAAGCGAATCGTCCAGTTGACCTCTCAAGAATTCCTCAGGTTGCACGGAGAGTCTGAGCTGGGGTAAACTTTTGGGAAAAAGAAAGGAAGAGGGAAGGGGAAGAAATTTGAAGAATTTAAAGAAGAGTAACGGGAACCATGTTGATCTTCGATTGTCGTGGAAGAACAAGACTGACTCATCCAGGTCGACTTGTCCTCACCTTAGTACTCGAAGGAGGTCGCGATCCTCGCGTGCTTCATATATTTCGTGGGCGACCCAGTGAAGAGGGGATGACGATGGGGGCCGTTTGCAAACGCTATTTCAGCCAACCCAGCTACAAATGATTCACCCTACCGAAAATAGTCCACGTGTGTCAGCGTACTCTGGAAAGGTGGGAAGGTGGGAAGGTACGAAGGTGGGACCAGGCATATTCTTGGTCAATTTCAGGAATGAGATTACACGAAGACCACACGAAGATACGCGAGGCGAACGGGACGATGAGTCAAGACTAAATGAGGGCCGAGGAGTCAGCAGTGAAGCGCGAAGAGCGAAGAAGGGATGAAGATCAGTCCCTGACCAGGAATCGGAATAAACAAATGTCTAGGACAGTTTCGGGATGAGTCAGAGTCGCCAGACGGGACACCAGACCACGTTGTCGTTGGCCACATTATATTTTTACAAGGAAAGAGACACGACGTGTTGGTCGCAATCGAATCAATAAATTGTCAAAACACTGAATCCTATGACTCACTCGAAAAAAAAAAGAAAACTTCTGACCAACTGTTAGCGCTAGATCACGGACTCCCTTTGAGACTTCCTCATATTTGAGCTTTCGAGTCAATTTTTCATTTCTGTCGCCGATTGGTTGGCAGTAGTTTTCTTTACGCTCTATCAACATTTATTGATACTAAGTCTCTTTAATATAATCTTTTTAATCGATACAAAATTCGATTAATCCTATCGATAGACATCGGACCCAAACGCTCTATCGGTCCAATGTAGATCACGTACAGTAAGGGTACTTAAAAGTCTAGTAAGTCAAGATAAAATAAGAAATCTTCAAGGACCAGGTTCCTTCGTAATCATATCTCACAATTTCCTCACTGATAAGAAATAATTTTTCCACGCCAAACGAACAAAAAAGATCACATCAGCGTTCGCACCGAACTCAAAAAAGTAGGCTTTTGTAAAAAAAAAACTTTCAAGCCACCTTCACGACACTGTGTACCAGATCGGCGCCATATGTATCCTGTTCAAAAAAGGCCGCGCTTCCATCGAACGTTAAAAAATTTTAACGAACGTTCGATCGAAGGCGGCCCGTCGAACGAACTGTCAAACGCACTCGGTCGCGACACTTGTTTTTGGCGCGAACAACAAACAGCCAAACGGCGCTAAACTGCCAAACTCCTCGAATCTTAACACGTTTCGCACGCGACACTAACAGATAGCAACTCACTAGCGAAAAGCACCACGCGGACAATGCGAAGTGAAGAAGAGATGACGAAGACAAGGTAAATGCAGAGGAGTGAAGAGGACGAAGAGTCAAAGAGGGGGAGCGAGATAGAAAGTGGAGGGGAAAGACGAAAGATGAAAGATGACGAAGAATAAGAAAAATTGAGGTGAGAGAATGAGTCGTTCTCCCTCGAGTTCCAGTGGATGACTATTAACGTGAAGCTAGACTAAAATAAGTGGAGGTGTGTGTACTGACGTCACACACGTGATCCCCACCATCCGTAAGGTCCACCAGCATTCACTCTTCCGATAGCTACATGCACCACCAATAGACCCAACTCTGCTCCCCACTTCATCCATCAAGGACTCTTCACTCTTGCTCTTGACTCTTCAGCTCGACCTCCACTTCATCAACCGAGCTTCACCCATTTCACGTAATACCGCTGGAACGTTACACGTGGCCGAACGGGCTAAATTCTTGACTATACAGGGTGGTCCGAAAACACCCTCGTGACTCAGGTCCTGGACGAGAGACACGTCCAGTAGATATTTATATTCGCGAGAGTAAAAATGTCTATTTTGGAAATACTCTGCCGCCTACCATTCTCTACTGGATTGTTATTTCCGTTAATATATTCTCAGCATGGGCCGCGAAGTCGTTTGCTTGGCCGTCAGGAAGCGGCAGGAGGCTAGAAGTCGTAGAGGGAGAGAGAGAGAGAGAGAGATAAATAGCTAAAAACTAGAGAGCAAGAGAGCAACTGTTTAAAAATAGTCGGAGCTTCTGACTCTCAAAGATTTCGCACGTTGCGTAGACGCCTTGAGGTCGCCTGAGATTTATGTGACGTTCAAGATTTACGCGATTGACTGCCGCTGATCGCCTGCCAAATTCAAAAGCTTCGAAGCTTTTACGTTTCGAATAGATAAGCCGTGACTTGGCCAGACAGTTGATATTCGTCTTTGGATCTGAAACGAAGAAAAATAATGGCTCCTCGGTCAGAGACAGGTGGATCCGTGGTCTCGGTTTGATGGATTTTAAAACGATCCATACGGCAGCTTCTGTTCGCGAAGGTGAAGAACGATTGGCGATTTGCCGCACTTGAAGAAGCTGATGGAACGTCTTGCGAGTAGCGTTTCTTCGGTTTCTCTGGTTATGCTGGTTCGGCTGGTTTGGCTCTCGGCCATCTTGCTGGGTCCGATTTATGAGGCGTAAATCTTGTATGCAATTACGTTACTCCTTTCGCTAACAGGACTTTTGGAAAAAGAATAGGAGTAAGAAGAAAAGCAAATGGGCAAATAAAAAAAATATTTTTGTCCTGAGGTGAAAAACAAATTTTTACTTGTCAATCGATTTATCAATAAGAAACTCTTAGATCTTCGAGATCATAGATCAATACGTCGGATAGTAAAAACATGAAAATCACGTTAAAAACGATTTATCTGTATTCTATATACCGGGTGATTTCGTGCGTATGGAAGCACGGCCATTCTTCATTCTATATTTTATCGAGGAATTCGCAATGGGCCTCCGGAGCTGAAAGCGAACCTAAAAAGAGGCACAAGGTCGTGCCTGCGTAATGAGACTGTGCTTAATTAGATCAGCACAGCCAAAAAGGTAGATTACGAATTAGGCAAGAGTGCAAATAAAAAATGATATTAATGTTGTGACGCGGGAATATAATGGCGACTAAAAATATACGTGAGATTTCTTATCCAACTTGGATGTAGTCGAGGTCAGCTGCGAAATTTATGCGCTACTGAATATTTTGCAATGTTATCGTTATGCTAAGCCAAAAAAACATACTATCCGTCTTGTTACGCATTATTTTCGTTTCATCGGGTGCACAAATTACACACGGTACGAACTTCGTATACGTAAAATCATCATAGTCATTTGCTGCTTATTACGATACTTGAGCTACTTATGTACTTCGCGGTGGCCTCGTGAGTTAAGAAGTAAAGACCGTGTTAATAAGAGGAAGGGTGACATCAGAACCAGTTTGTTGACTGTTTAGATAACATTTTATTTTTAGAAGCTGACTCGTGGTTTTAGGCTCGTTGAATCATCCAGCTTCTAGCAATTAAATATAATTAGGTCGAAGGGTCGAGAGAAATTTTAAGGGTCAGCGCCCTGTTAGGTGAATTTCATAGCCATAACGATTTAATGTAATATTATATATATAGATTAGAGTGAAATAATATTTAACGTTGTGTTTTGTTATTAACATTAGTCTTTAGATAAGAATGTTTTTAGACTAACCTTTCGTAGGCGATGCATCCTCCTAGTGTGCAGCACGGCTTCGAATTGAAGTTTTCCACATATGATGTCTTGAATTGAGAGTGTGTCAAATCTGATATGGCTCAACAGCAGTTTCTGAAACACACTGTAACCAGATACAATTAAAATAACAATTACAGAGAGAAAAGGCGTCTATTATCAGACAACGGTACCAGACGAATCAACACCCGGTGATAAGACTGGTAAACAACCTACGGATGGTCAATCCGTAGGTAACGCGATTCGCTTGTTACCGAAAGATACGAAAGAATTAAAAAGATTGAAGGACGAGGTAGTAATTCTAGACGAGGAAGGATATCCGATCGGTGCTCCATTACAGCCTGGCGATGAATCTTTACCCTGGCGTAGAGGTCGTGTCTATCATAGAGCTCGACCTACGAACGTGACACCTTGGAGGAAAGTTAAGCCGCGTTCCAGGGACACGTCCCTGGACAAAATTCAGCAGGCTAAACTACTCCAGCCTGAGGTCAAACCCTGGACGGAGGAAGATGTGGTGCTGAAGAAAGCTCCACAGGTTATCAAAGAAATTACTAAAGAGAAAGTGGAAGAGGTTGAACTTAAACCTGCTAAGACTGAAAAGCGTGAGGTCAGGAGACCCAGTTTGGAACATGTGGAACTCAGACCGGTACCTAAAGATGTGAGGACCTTTGACGAAACGACCCTCGAGAGGCTTCTGGCTGAAAGAGCTACTGAATACACTGAAGAAGAGGATGTCAGTATAAGAAGTGTCACTTCAGAAACTCAGTCTGATTCAGTGTCGAGGAGATTGGCCGAGGAAGAGATATCTCAAAGGAGAGGTGATCAGCCGAGACCCTGGACCGAAGAGAAGATAACGTTAAAGAAAGCTAAACCGGAAAAGAAAGAAATTCCTAAAGAGAGCATTGAAGAGGTTGAGCTAAAACCGACCCAGCCCGAAAAGAAGGACGTTAGGAAACCCAGTTTGGAACGTGTCGATCTTAAGCCCGTACCAAAGGATGTGGTCGATGAGAGAGTCACGACACGAAGAGCGACAATCGAAAAGGGTGATTACGTGGAAGAGGAAAGTATCGCTCTTCTTAGTGTTACCTCGGAAAGTGATACCACGGTGCACACCGCGAAAAAAATCACCAAGGATGAAGTTCTTCCAGGTAAAGTGGAACAACCTAAGCCCTGGACCGAAGAAAAGATTGCGCTGAAAAAGGCGAAACCTGAGAGGAAGGAAATTCCTAAAGAAACTATCGAAGAGGTTGAGCTGAAACCTGCCAGACCTGAGAAGAAGGAGGTACGAAGACCCAGCCTGGAACATGTTGAACTCAAACCTGTGGCCAAACAAGTGACTGTTGATGAGAGAACTGTTCAGAAAGAGACCGCTGAATTTGTTGAAGAAGAGGATACGACACTCTTGAAGGTTACTTCCAAAAAAGATATTACTCTTGCCCTGAAGAAACCCGTGGAGGAAGATACTCAGAAGAAACCTGAGCAAGCTAAGCCCTGGACCGAAGAGAAGATCACGTTAAAGACAGCTAAAAAAGAGAAGAAAGAAATTCCTAAAGAGACTGTTGAAGAGGTCACGTTGAAACCGAGTAGACCTGAGAAAAAGGAAGTTCCCAAGCCTAGCATTGAACAAGTAGACCTTAAGCCCATCACTAAGAAGAGTACTGAAGTAAGTAAGATAGAAAAAGATGTTACGGAAGTTAGTGAATTCGTTGAACAGGATGAGACCACTATTCTCAAAATTGAATCTGACACGGAAAGTATTCGCCGTGTTCCTAAGAAAATCACGTCAGAGGAAGTTCTTCAAAAGAAACCTGAAGAACCCAAACCATGGACACAGGAGAAGGTTACCCTCAAGAAGGTGACTCCTCAGAAGAAAGAAGTACCAAAGGAAACCATTGAGGAAGTTGAACTTAAACCATCTAGAACTGAAAAGAAGGATGTTAAAAAATCCACTATCGAACAAGTGGATCTCAAGACTGTTTCCAAAGACATCACGAGTCAATATGTCGAAGAAGTTGATACAAAGGTCTTGAAGGTGGTGAAGGACGAAGAAGTCGTAGAAGAGCAGGAGACACAGGAAACTGGAGTCAGCTGGCGTAGAGGCAAGAAGAAACCCAAAGAAAAGGCGCCATATGAGGAACAGGAAGATACTGAAATATTAAAGGTTACGGAAAAGAAAACGGAAGAAACGGAAAAACATGTTACAGAAGAAGTTGGTGTTTCTTGGCGAAGAGGTAAGAAGCCTAAGCAAGATGAGAAACCAATTGCTGAACAAGTTCTTGAAGAGCTTCAACCCGAAGAAGAAAAACCAACTGAGGAGACTGCAGTAACTTGGAGGAGAGGCAAGAAACCTGGTAAAGAAATTAAGCCCAAAGACAAACAACCTGAGGAACTTCAGAAGGAGGAGATAAAGCTACAACCAGAGGAAGCTCCTGAGGAAGAATCAGAAAAACCTACCGAAACTGCACAACTTCCATGGCTTCGAGGAAAGAAGGTTCAAAAGAAAGTGATCGAAAAACAGGAAGAGCAAATAGAGGATATTAGATCAGTAACTCTGAAACCTGTGAAGAGAGGACAAAAGCCGGAAGAACGCGAGGACAAGGAAGAGATTGTCTTGAAACCGGTTAAGCGTTTGCCTAAAGAAGAGGAGACGAGTGAAGAGGTGAAACTGAAACCGATAGAGAAATCTCAACCAGAACAAAAAGGTCGCGAGGATGTTAAACTAAAACCTATAACGAAGGATAAACCAGAAAAGACAATTGAAGAAAGTACTCTGAAACCGGTTAAAATTGGTAAGAAATCGGATGTTCAGGAACCAAAAGAGGTTCAGCTTAAACCCATTCCTAAAAAGACTGAATTGCCGGCTCCAGAAAAGGTTGAAGATAAACCAGAAGAAGAGCAGCCAACTGAAGTTACCGAAACTCCGTGGCGACGCGGTCCAAAACCAAAGATAACAAAACAGCCTGTTCCAGAAGAGGAGAAACCGGAAGAGGAAGTTCCTGAAGAACAGAAACCTGTGGAAAAGACACCGTGGCGACGAGAAAAAATCGATAAGAAGACGGTGATTCAACAAGAAGAACAAGTTGTTGAAGATATCAGGTCCGTTTCTCTAAAGCCTGTAAAGCGCGGTAAAAAACCCGAAGAACGCGAAGATAAGGAAGAAGTTGTTCTGAAACCAGTGAAGAAGCTTCCAAAGGAAGAAGAGACTTCAGTAGACATTAAATTGAAACCTGTAGAGAAGGAGAAACCGGAAGAGGAAAAGCCCACGCCTGCTAAGCTTAAACCAAAGAAAGGTAAACTTCAGGAAACAGAAGAAGAAGCTCCTGGGGAACAGAAGCCTAAGGAAGCCCTTCAACCTGAACTGGTTAGTGAACTAGCAGAAGATGAGAAACCAGAAGAAAAATCCGGCCTACCTTGGATACGCGGAAAGAAACGCATTGAAAAAGTAGTAAGAGAAGAGAAAATCGAAGAGCAAGTAGACCAGCAAGTGACACAAGAGGATAAACAGGTATCAGAGGTCTCGTGGAGAAAGAATCAAAAGGATACGAAGGTATTGGAAATTCAAAAGGAGACTGATGTGGAAGACATAAAATCTGTAACATTGAGGAAGACTAGAAAAGATAAGAAGCCGGAAGAACGAGAAGACAGAGAGGAAGTTGTTTTGAAGCCTGCAAAACGCTTACCTAAAGAGGAAGAGACCACTGAAGAAATTAAATTGAAGCCTGTAGAAAAACCAGAAAGCTTGATCCCTGAACAGGTCGAAGAACAACCTGAGGAAACTAAACCTGAAGGGAAGGCACCATGGCGGCGAGAGAAGGTTGAGAAAAAAGAAGTTATCAAACAAGAGGAACAAATAGAAGATATAAAATCTGTGTCCCTTAAACCTGTAAAACGTGGAAAGAAGCCAGAGGAAAGGGAAGACAAGGAAGAAGTTATTCTGAAACCTGTGAAGCGTGTCCCTAAAGAAGAGGAGACTGCCGAAGAAATTAAGCTGAAACCTGTTGAGAAGGAGAAACCGAAACCTGAAGAAGGTCTTGAAATTCCGGAGGAAGACAAGCCCCAAGAAAAGACTGAAATGCCTTGGAGACGAGGAAAGAAGCCGGCTAAGAAAATCATTCCAGAAGTTACGAAGGAAGAACAAGTCGTAGCAGAACAAGTCACTGAAGTCGTTGATACCGAAGAGAAGAAAGAAGTGAGCGATGTCTCTTGGCGCAAAGAAAAGAAAGAAAAGAAGGTTGTTGAAGTACAGAAAGAAGCTGAAGTGGAAGACATTCGTTCGATCACTTTGAAGAAAACGAAGCGAGATAAGAAGCCTGAAGAGCGTGAGGACAAAGAGGAGATAGTTCTCAAACCTGTGAGACGTCAACCTAAAGAGGAAGAAACAGAAGAAGAAATCAGACTTAAACCCGCTGAGAAAGAAGTAGTTCCTGAAAATGTAGAAGAGAAACCAGAAGAGGAAAAGCCTATTGAAGGTACTGAAGTTCCATGGAAACGTGGTAAAAAGCCTAAGAAGGTTGTTGGAAAGCCTGAAGAGTTAAAACCGGAAGAAATTAAACCGGAAGAAGTGACCCTTGAGGAAAAGCCTGATGATGAAAAACAGACAGAAACTCTTGAGGTTTCTTGGCGTAAAGATAAGAAAAAGTCGGAAAAGAAAGAAAAGAAGGTCGTTGAATTTAAAGAAGAAGTCACGATCGTCCCTATCGATCAGGAGGAAGTAATCGAAGACCAGAAAATTGTCACCATTGAAAAACAAGTAAAGCCCGAGATTTCTGAAGAAATTAAACCTAAACCAAAGCCAAAAGATAAACCTGAGGCAACCAAGCCAGAAGAAGTGAAACTCAAACCAATCAAGCGAGGTAAGAAACCTGAAGAGAAACCGGAAGAAGTTGAGGAAGTTCATCTCAAACCAATTCCCAAGAAAAAAATCGACGAAGAAGTAACAGACGAAATAAAATTAAAATCTGTCCAAAAAGAGAAGCCAGAAAAGGTTTCTGAGGAAGTCACTTTAAAGCCCATCAAAAAAGATGAAACGGAGGTACCGGAAGAAGAAAAGCCTGAGGAAACAACTGGATTGCCTTGGGTGCGAGGGAAGAAAAAGAAAGTGACCAAAGCACCTGAAGAACAACCTGAAACCACGGAGAAAATACCTGTGGAAAAGGTAGAAAAAGAGATCGAGGAAATCAAAATTAAAAAAGGCAAAAGGAAACCGAAAGAACAGGAAGAAGAGCAGGAAGAGGTACAACTCAAACCTATTCCAAAGAAAACACACGAAGAGGAAACTCAAGAACAGAAAAAATTGAAACCTATCAAAACAGAAAAACCAGAAGACGAGAAGGAAGAAATAAAATTAAAGCCAGTTAAACGAGGTAAGAAACCTGAGGTTGAAGAGAAGGAAGAAGTGCATTTGAAACCTGTCCCTAAAAAAGTTCCGGAGGAAAAAGACATTGGAGAAATCGAACTCAAACCAAGCCGTAAAGAAAAAATTGCACCAGAAACAGAACAACCTGAAGAAAAAACTGAACTTCCTTGGCGCCGTGGAAAAAAGAAGGGTAAGGTTGAAAAGCCTGAAGAGGAACAACCTGAAGTGGAGGAGGAACAAGTTCCTGAAGAAATACCCACGGATGAGGTCGAAGAGATCAGTGAAGTAACGTGGAGAAAGGGCAAGAGAATACCCAAGAAACCAGAAGAGGAAAAGGAAGTAGTACACCTGAAACCTATTCCAAAGAAAACACCGGAAGAAAAGGAGAAACCAAAGGTAGAGGAAATTCTAAGAGCAGAGAAACGTCCTGAGGAGGAAATAACGGAAACGGAGGAAGTATCATTGAGGAAAGGAAAGAGGAAGCCAAAGAAACCGGAAGAAGAAAAGGAAGAGGTTCACTTGAAACCTGTTCCAAAGAAAGTGCCAGAAGAAAAAGAAAAACCAGAAAAAGAAGTAGTTCCACAACCAGAAAAACCCGTAGAAGAAGAAGTAACTGAAACAGAGGAGATCTCGTGGAGAAAGGGCAAAAGGAAGCCAAAGAAACCGGAAGAGGAAAAAGAAGAGGTACATCTGAAACCTATTCCAAAGAAGATACCGGAAGAGAAAGAAAAGCCACAGGAAGAACAAGTTTTACA
>JARQTI010000122.1:282796-303927 GCA_030142655.1 Trachelus tabidus
AGGAAATCACGTGGAGAAAGGGCAAAAGGAAGCCAAAGAAACCGGAAGAGGAAAAGGAAGAGGTACATCTGAAACCTGTTCCAAAGAAGATCTCAGAAGAGAAAGAAAAGCCGCATGAGGAAGAAGCTCCTCAACCAGAAAAGGTTCCAGATGAAGAAGTAACGGAAACAACAGAAGTGTCATGGAGAAAAGGCAAAAGAAAGCCAAAGAAGCCGGAAGAGGAGAAGGAAGAGATTGTCCTGAAACCTGTGGAGAAACCGAAACCAGAAGAGAAGATAGAAGAAGAGTTGCCTCTGAAACCAGCAAAGAAAATCCAGCCGGAAGAAGAGAAGCCTGAACAGATAAAGCTGAAACCAATAAAGAGAGGCAAAGCGCCTGAGCCTGAAACAAAGGAAGAGGTCCACTTGAAGCCAATTCCAAAGAAATCCGTCCAAGAAGAAGTACCAGAAGAGGTTCAACCCGAAGCAATAAAGTTAGAAGAAAAGCCTGAACAACCTGAAAAGCCTGAAGAGCATGAAGAAGTCACGCAAAAACCAAAACGAAAAGAGAAAAAGCCAAAGCCCGGTAAACCGGAAGAGTTACAAGAATCTGAAGTAAAACCAGAAGAAGAACAGCTTCAGCCTGTCGTAGCGGAAGTGACTGAAGATACTGTCGAAGAGACAACAAGATCCGTCCAGGAGGTAAAGATTGGAAAGAAGAAGAGCGTAAAGATAGACACGAAAGCGATTGAAATAATTGATGACAAGGTGATCGAAGAAGTCGAAGATGTTCGCCAATCGGACATAAGCATAATTTCAAAGAAACGCCAGGAAGTAGAGGAGGTCGTCCAGGAGGAAGTGAAGCAAGTGGAAGATCGGAAAGACAAGCGAAAACGTAGGCAGCGTGCCCAAGTGGAGATATCGATTATCGATAAGGATAAGAAAGTCGCGCCACGTTTTATCCAAAAGTTACAACCAGTCATCGCCGAGCCTGATAAGCCAGCTAAATTTACCTGCACGGTGATCGGTAATCCTTTCCCCGAAGTCTCTTGGTACAGAAACGAACAGGAGCTTCACGCCAGCGAGAAATACATCATGACAGTCGTAGAGACCACAGCCACCTTGGAAGTGACGAACGTCAAGGAGGAGGATGTCGGCATGTATTCCTGTAGAGCGTCCAATCCTGCAGGAGTCGCCACCTCCACTGTGAACCTCGTCATTTTCGGTAGGACCAATGGACGCTGCGTCCTGCCTGCTGTGTGTGCTATTCGTCGTGTCTTCATTTTTTTTGTTTAATTAGCGATCTTGATAATGGGTTTGAATGCTATTTTAAAAATAGTCCTACACTCTATTTTTAAGGATCGTCGAGAGGCTTTTTACACTATTTTTTTTTTTATTTAGGTTACAAGGAAATTTTTTTTACGCTTACAGCAACGTATTTGCTTTTATTAATTAGTAGATCATTATAGATGGTTGGTGTGTGTCATCAAAAAGTTGCTGATGGTTCATACTTTAATAATGATTTGCTAATCACAGAAAAAGAAGAGGAAGGAGTCGCTCCGCACTTCATCACACCAATTAAACCATTGATGGTCGAAGAACACAAACCAGCTACTTTGGAATGCATTGTAACTGGTACACCTGCACCGGAAGTGAAGTGGTACCGAGGAGAGAAGGAAGTGAAGCCAAATAAGGGTACTGAGATTACATTCAACCCTGAAACAGGAGAATCCAAACTGACGATCCTGGAACCAACTCCTGAAGACGAAACAATTTATCGGGTTCGCGCTCTCAACAAGTTCGGACGTGCCGAGTGCAGAGCGAATCTTCTGATCAGCAACGCAGTTGTGGTTTCCAAACCGGAAGTACTGCGTGCACCGAAAATAACAAAACCACTTCCTGCCTTAGTAGCAGAAAAAGGAAAGCCTTTGGTTCTCACTGCCGAATTCGAAGGAAAACCAAAGCCTGATGTCAAGTGGTACAGAAATGGAACCGAAATAAAACCATCCGACAAAAAGATCATCAAGGTCTTTGAGAATACTACCGAACTGATCATTCCGGATGCTACTAAGAAGGACAGCGGCAAGTACGAGATCAGGGTGCAGAATCCTGCAGGTGAAGCCAGAAGTTCAGGTTCCGTCGCTGTGAAGGGGCCTGAAGAAACTACCGATGAGGTTAAGGCTCCCAGGTTCATCGAACCACTTCAGCCCCAAGTGGTAGCTGAAGGTGAAGTTGTCATTATGGAGGCAACGGTAGATTCTTACCCCACAGCATCATTCCAGTGGTTCCATGAAAACCACCCACTCAAGGTATCGCAGATTTTCAATAAAAAACCTGTATCTCATTAAATTTAGAACAATCCCAATAACAAAGTTTCATCATTAATTTCAGTCATCACCCGAGTTCAGAATAGTAACTAAAGAGAACCGGTCGGTTCTTTTGGTGAAAGAAATCGTTCCTGAATTCGCTGGAACCTATACCTGCCGCGCTGAAAACGTGGCAGGTTCGGTCACCTGTACGGCAACAGTCAATCTTCTTGATGTACCTTGGGAAGAGGCTGTAGAACTGGTATCACCCACCTTCATAAAGAAGATGTCACCAGTCCGAGTGATGGATGGTGAAAGTGTCAACCTGACTTGTGTCGTCCAAGGAAAACCAATTCCCAAAGTCGAATGGTTCCACGATAAAAAACCGATAAAGGAAGGAAAGGAGATCACGATCCTCCAGGACTCCGAAGGTGTCTGCAGTTTAGCTATCAGTGAAGTATTCCCAGAAGATGCTGGAGAGTATACTTGCCAGGCAGTCAATCCTGTTGGAGAAGCAGTATGCACAACTTCGCTCGTTGTAGAAGGTATTAAAACTTCAAAATAGTTCCTTCAGACATTCAAATTTGAAGTTGTCAATTAATGATGATTTTTTGAACCCCAGCATACGAGTACGTACCCGACTCAGAAATCGCATCGTCGATCGTTGCTACGTCCTTGATCACAGGACAGAGTGGCTCGGAAGAGGATCTTTTGTCTCCAAAGGTTGGTACATCGCTCTCTACTTCTAGAACCACTTTGTATAAAAGATATGAATTTTCCCTTAAACCGTACTTCGTATTTAGGAGACACCCTTGTCCGACACCGACACAGAGGAATCTGCGCCGGAGATTGTCAGAAAGCTTCCTCAGTTAGTTCCTACTAAAGATGGCGAATTAACCAGGTAAGATAATTCGATTGAATTGGAAGAAAAGAAATTTTGAAAAAAAATTCACACAATGCTTCAATGTTAATTCAGACTGGAGGTAAAGGTCAAGGGCAAACCCAAGCCACAAGGAAAATGGATAAAACAGGGAGTGGAGATAATTCCATCCCAGGAATTCCAAATCGAGGAATTCGATGACGGCACCTCGGTGCTGACCATTGCCGAAACTTATCCCGACGACACAGGGGAGATTGTCTTCGAGGCACACAATCCCCTGGGAGTATCCACGACGACTACCTACTTATCGGTAGAAGGTAAACGATGTAAAACAAGTGATTTTGAGATAAAAAATTATTTTTTACAAAATATCTCTAATAAATTCATCGAGTTCTTTTCAGGCAGCGTCGACAGGGCACTTCGTGAATATTCCAATAAAAAAAGAACCCTTTTTTCCATCCTTCATTCGCTTCACACTAAACACGACATGTTTCTAGTTTAAGATCACATATCAACTAACTCGAATACTGATGACTCTTAGAAAATTTCTTTTTAGATTAAAGAATCGTTAATACGTCTCGTATAAAATTATTGTCTGCTTCTCAGGTATCCTCGGAACGAAGGACTACAGAAAACCAGAATGGGTCACGCAGATGGAAGAAATGCAGGAGGCTCTACGAGGTAAGAACGATGAGATTCTGGCATCTCGGTGTAGCATGCTGAGTGTGCGAACGTGTAGCTTTTCGACTGACAGTCTGGACGAGCGAGCGATCAGAGACGAAGAGTCGCCATCGCAGAAAGACAGTTCGACGATGGTTAGCGAATTCTCGTCGACTAAGACTCTAATGAATATCGATGAGGAGAGGCGAGGTCACGAAGAGGTCACCGAGTTCAACGTTCCTACGGAATTCTATTTGACACGTGATAGATTTGATACCGATGACCCTTACCATGACGAAGTCTGCCCGGTGGATTTGCTTGAAACCGGGCAGGTCGTACCGAAAAGAGAAGGTTCTGTGAAGAGTTCCGAAAAAAAATCGGTAGCTAAAACAAAAACCGTAGAAAAAAAATGTACCTTGGGATATTCGCAAGAGAGACGAAAGGGGGTTTCTGAAAAATTGAAAATTTGCAAAAAATCATTAGAAAAATCTTCATCCCCAGAGAGATCGTCGATCCTTCAGCGACAAGTATCGCGTTCCCCTAGTCCTGAAAAAAGATTGCGCAATGTCGCGTCGACTGTGCAGAAAAGGGAAAAGGGAAATTTGAACAAAAAAGATGAAAAATGGTCGATTTCTGGAAAAATAAAAGAAAGCTTTACTGGTAAGATAGGGAAAGTCACGTCTAGAGGTGTCACTGAGAAGACAGCATCTTCATCGCCGACTAGGACGCATCAGAGAGTCAGAGAAAAAGTCACAGAGGTCAAATCCAAATCGCCTTCGCCTACCAGAGACAGAGAGAGACTGTTTAAAGAATCAAGGTCAAAGTCACAGTCTCCAAGTCCACCCAGAAGACCTCAAGGAATTTCGAAGGATCCGCGAGTCAAGGTCCAAACGTATTCGCCTACAAGATCAAAACCGGAAGTGTCTAGAAAATCCAAAGAATCCACAACGGATAAGACAAAGCAAAAAATTGTCTTGGACTTCAGTGAATTTCCGCCGCCGAAGTCTGAAAGGAAAACTCAAAAACATGAGATCCAGGCAGATTCTTCCAGTTCGGAATTGGACCAGAGAGATTATCAAGGTCTGACGGATACTTCGGAAACTGGTTTTTATCTCTCGCCAATCGAAGAAAACAGTGAAGCTTCAACCAGCAACAGCAGCCAGAGTCGATCGGATTCGAAGTACTACAAACCAAAGACGAAGTTTTCTACACAGAGAAGAGAGTATTCGGATATAGAGGATAGAGATTACGATCCCAGTAGAAAATATCACACGTATCCAAAATCGCGGATACCGGTCCTCAAGAGAGCGAACGATCGATACAAAAATCTTATGGATCCAAAAATGTATCCACTGGAGCCACGCGAAATCGAACTCGAGGCATTTCAGCAATTGCACACGGCAGACAGTCAGGAGGAATTGCAAGAATTTCTCCTTCTGGAAAGTCAATGCAGCGGAAATCTTGGTCTGGCTGGAAATATTTCCCAGTCTGAGATTTCTTATGGAGAACACCAGAGCGACGATGAGAGGGGCACCATGTCAGGTATTTTTTTTGAACTAACAAATTACAGTAACACTATAAATATTTTTTATTTACATTTATTTTTGATTTATTAATAATAATCTTGCACGGTGTTATGTGTACTCTTCGTCTAATCAGATTACTGACAACTGGGTCGCATGAGCCACGCAACGACCAACACGAAGATCAGGTAAGCTGGTAGATTTAAGATCAAATGAATTGTTTGGAAAAATATTTGTCGATACGAAAATTTTATGGACTTTATTTATTAATTTTAGCCACGCAATCCGTACCACGATTCATTCAAGAAATTACAGCGATTTATGTAAAGGAGGGAGAACCCGCAGTATTTGAATGTACATACTCCGGAAATCCTGCACCAGGTATTGGAAATTGTTATTCAGTGATTTAATGATAATGGAATTGGGTCATTCGAATTTTTCTGACGAATCTATTTCAGATGTTGTTTGGTACAAAAATGATAAACTAATCAGCAACACGGAAAACGTAAAAGTACGGATTTTCGATACCGAGAAAAAGACGACATTGACAATCAAACATGTTACTGAAGAAGATGACGCGACCTACGTATGCAAAGCTACCAGTGATATTGGCTTAGCCATCACTAAGGCAAAATTGCACGTGAGCGGTGAGTATCAAAATATTTTGATTTTGTTTTCAAATTAAAAAAGAGCAACATATCTTAAAAATTGGACATTGCAGATACTGCGGGCGATTCGAAGAAACCACGAAAGAAAGAAAAGCCGACGGAGAAGGTTGAAGAAAAATTAGAACCTAAAAAGCCAGAGAAGAAGAAGAAGGCAGATATCAAGAAAGCTAAGGAAACCAAAGAAAAGATAAAGGGAGAGCGGGTCAAGTTGGAGAAAACCGAAATCCACGAGGAGAAGGGTATTCCGAAAGAAGAACCAGAAGAAAAGTGAATAGATTTTCTATAAATAATATCTAAACACAATAATTCTAAGCACCCCCAAACAATTGTCAACATGATTTCGGTTTTTTGTTCCAGAAAAATTGTGGACGTTGAAGAAACTCAAGTGCTCGAGACGATCGAAGCCATCGAAGAGAAACCGGAAGAGGTATGTATACCTCATGAAAAATAAAAATCTTATTGACTGATAGAAATTCCAAAATCAAATATTGACTAAATTTTTTTTCCAAAATTACAGCCGTCGCAGGCAACAAGAGTAATTCCCATCGAGGAACCAGTCCTAACGGAAACCACAGCTTCTTTGAAGAAGATCGACGACAAACCAAAAGAAATCGTACCGAAGAAGGAGAAGCGGGCGAAACCGGTAGTCGAAGAGCAGGAAAGTGTAGTGATTTCGCAAGTAACGACAGAAGACACCACCGGAGAATTCTTAGTAGAATCAAGAATAGATCAGGCCCAGATGACTTCGGAGACCCTGGAAACGGTCTCAGTTTCCGAAGTGCGTTCGGAACGTGGCGTTCAGGAGGTAAAGAAGAAGAAATCGAAGAAAACCACTACGATGCGCGAATCCGTGACCCAAATACAGCGCGAGAGTCAAGAAATCGTTAAGGAACAAGGAGCAGAGGAGACTCTGGAAATTAGCGAATTACCAAGCGAGACAGTGGCGCCTCTGGAGGACAAACCGAAGCGGAAGCGCGTAAAGCCGGAGAAGAAGACACCGGTCGAAGAGAGAGTGAAGATCACCGAAGTGACGGTTGAACGAATAATCGAAGAACAGAAGGAGAACATAGCGAGGGAGGTCGAAGAGATCCTGGACGTCCTGAACGCGAAGGAATTTGGTCCTGGCGAGTTGCCATTGCAAGAACTGGCCACTATTGGCTACCTGGTGCGCCAAGGCGTTTCCGTTAACGAGATCAACGAGAGCCTCTATAAGACTGATAAGTTTCCGGCTTTGAGGACACCGGATGCTCAGAATGCTCTTGTTCAGCTGGTTGAGAGGGAAGGTCATGGTCCTCTTATTTCTCAAGTACTCACTGAGGAAACAACTACGGATGAGAGTGTCGTTGCTGCTACCGTCGGCTTCAGGGCCTTCATGCGAATGGTGGAACTGGAACATGCCACTGTTGAGGAAGTCATCACCCACTTCGCTCCGGAAGACTTCCGGCCACATGCTTGGGAGGTCGCAGAACCTACTGAGGTAGAGATAGCGAATTTTGAAGTTCATTCCAGAAATTTGTTTTCTTTTTTGACATTTTTTCATTAGACGTTTTTTTCCTTTTCATAGGTTGACACCGAACAACGATTTATTGAGAATGTAGAGATTACCCAGGAGAGAGAAGTCCACGTGTTGGGTAAGTTTGTAACGTGTGAAGTGGCATTGCAAGCCTAAAGAGCATCTTGAAGACGATGAATGAAATAAAATTTTGAAAAAAAAAGCTTTGTCGAGTGCGCTTGCGTGGCTGAGATTTTTGTAATTATTTTTTGTTTCTTTGTAAATATATGGCTATGCGATATCCATACCATTATTTTCTACCTCTACTGCAAATGAGCATGGCCTTGTTGTATGTATAATAGAAAGAATCTGTCTTTATTATTTTTTTGTTCTGTCTCTTTGTGCAATGTAATATTGTGTGTGAAAATAAAATAATATTTTACGATATGTGCGATTGCTCGTGTATTGTGTTTTACGTAACCCTTTGAAAATCTTTCGTGAACGAGAAGATACGCTGTTGTTTTATTTTTACAGAAAGACAAGAAGAAACTAAGGCTGTTCGAGTACAGGATGTTCAAGAAATCAAAGGTTTGAGACATCACGTTACGATGCATGGATCAATTTGATATAATAATTTCATACGATCGAAGGCTCTAGAAAAATTTAATCAAAGGATCAAAATTCCAGGAAACAAATTAGCTCTAACCAGCATGCAACATATTTATACGTCGCCTGGCGATAATATATTTTCAAACAAAAAATTACTCTCTTACGATCTCAATCTTCGCATTCCAGAGCGCCACATTGAAAGCTCGTATGGCAAAGCTTTATCAAATTCTATGTGGTTGTATTTTTTATATTCTTTCAGATGCATGAAGCTTTCTTGATCAAATGAGACTGACAGTGTGAGAATTTTTTTTACCGCTTAAGCCGCTATGCTTTCAATGCGCGAATATCGGACAATCCGCCGGTAAAATTTCGCAAATTTTTCTAATTTTTTTTGTCTCTGTAAGCACTTTCTACTCCAGCTTTCGAAGGAGTATGATTACCTT
Organism: Trachelus tabidus; assembly: GCA_030142655.1. Taxonomy (NCBI): domain Eukaryota; kingdom Metazoa; phylum Arthropoda; class Insecta; order Hymenoptera; family Cephidae; genus Trachelus; species Trachelus tabidus. The sequence goes on from JARQTI010000122.1 coordinate 291,356, forward strand.
TGAGCTTCGCATTGCAGATTTGTTTAGGTATGTAAGTATAAGCTATGCTTAAGCTTTCCCCCGGCACGCCTGCCAAAATATGTTTTTCGTGACTGTGAATAATTGTTGCACATGTGAAATTACTAAAACAAAGTAGAGCCATGGTAAAAGATGAAAAAACAGCCAATAATAATAATATTGGTAGCAAGCATCTTTACCATCGACCTTTATAAATTATTCAATTATTTGTATCAAACCTTATCATTAATGAACAGAGTGTTTGCACTTGCTTTGTACACGTGTAGAACCCTGAACAAGCAAAACCCTTGAATTTACACGATTATCCACGTGTCGTGTGACTTACCTCATTGTCAGTCCCCTACCACGTAAATGACAAAGTGCAGTAACACAACATTCTTGATACCTCAATACCTCACGTTATGTCGTATAAATTATTTACTTTCATTTTTGTTGATGTCCATGTTGGTTTGACTTCTTATTAAGTGTTCATTATTTTGACCGCACACACTTATTCCACACTTATCAACACTCACGTGATTCACACTTATCGGATGCCATTGCATGCGACTGACACTACTACACAACATTCTGAAACACTTTGCCAAAAAGAGTACAGCGTCAAAGTAGACGTCGTAACGTGAGAGCGAAAAAATTTTCATCCAAAGAAAAGATTAACATTCGCGAGCATAAAAATCATTCGTTTTTCCTTCATAATAAATTTATCTTATTATCGTGACGGTAATAAATAAATTACAAAAAAAGTATCTAATTCCTTCGAAATAATTGATAACGATGACACTGTACTCTCGGATTCGTAATACACCTGTGACACTTAAAAACTTGTCCAGCATTTAAAAAAAAACACAACCCAACGTTACACCAGTCCGTCCGTGACGCATACACGTGCACACACACAGTAACTGTTTTGTATTTGTCCAATTTTGTAGGTTTTTTTACGTCCTGTTTTTTATTTTATTTTACCACTATCAATCTTTTATTTATTTATTTCCCTTTAATGTTAGCACGATGTTCCTTAGCAAAAGCATCTGCGTTGCGCGCACTCGTCGCATGCGCTAAGATGAAATTGAGTCTGAAGAAAAAAAAATGGATGAAAGAGAACAGTCGGAAGAAAGAGAGAAAGAGAGAGAGTGAATGAGCACGATTGATTGTTAAATTATTAGTGCGAAAGCGAGCGATAAAAATTCTTATCTGGTATCCGTATCGCATATCGCACTGCACTGCATTGTCATTAAGAGTGCCTATACCACCTTCACGATAATATTTTAAGTACACGTAGCACAATAATCTCTGACACGAGAATTCTCACATACTTTCCACAGAATACGAGGACATACGGCAGGCACACACAACACTGCAAATCAAACGCAAAGATAGGAAACCAAAGGATCAGCCTCGTATTGAGGATACCACGGAGGATAGGGTCGAGGGGGTTCAGGTTGTAGAGTTGATCAAGGATGATGAGCAACCCCAGCAGCCCCAGGACACCCTGGTACAAGAGGAAGAGATCATTGTCGTTGAGAAAGACTCGAAGGGCAGACTGACTCGTAGCCAAAAGAAACGTAGAGAATTAGAGAAGGAAATCGAGCAGGAAGTCATGTTAGAGAAGCAGCGTAGGATTAGGAAAATAATGAAACCCAAAAAATCAGATATCGGGGAGGACGATTTAGAATTTGAGGAGATCGAGGAATTCGTTACTGTTCAGGATAGGTCGGTACCTTCTGTCGCTCTAAATGTCTCCAGTCAGTTGCATGAGGTCATCCCACTGGGACAGGCAGCCGAGACGGCACCGGGTAAACCGGATGCGGAAACTGCTAGAGTCACGGTCGATACCGTGAACGCTCTTACGGAACAAGTAGTACCGGTTCAGGAAAAGGAGATCGATGATATTTCGGAACTGAAACCAGATTCCCATCGGGCTTCCGTAACCATTTCCCCGGTAGAACCATATTCCACCACGGAAACCACAGCGCAAAGTGTGACTGGCGAATTTTCTGATACATTTAAGCCGGCGTCCTACGAGGCGAGACCCGCCTTCGTACCATCGGAGAGTCTCATTGTCAGCGAGACCCTCGTAGATTCTTCCACGTCTAGTCTAACTGTTAAATCTGATAGATCGAAGAAGGCTGAGGTCTCTGTGACTCTTCAGGAAGCAACGACGGTGTATGAGACAAATGTCAATCAGAATGAAGTTCCAACGGAAGACTTTGTCACTCCGCGAACAGCCAAGGCCGAGGACACGGTCCTGCCTCAGGTAGGGTTATCGGTGTACGAGGTCCAGGAAGGTCTGGTTGAAGAGAAGCTTGAACCTCTAAAGATGTTAGCAACGAAACCAAGAGTGAACGTAACCTCGAAGGAATCTTTGATAGTCGAGGAAGTTCTTGCGGAGGATAAACCTGGTAAGTATTATCCGGAACTGATCGTACCCACTGAAGTGGCTACGCAGTCGGTGATATCGCAACAGCAGACAATCACGGAAGTGATGCAGGCGCCAGAGAAAGAAGGTGAATACGTACCGGGACGGATGCCACCTAGTCAACAGGCACAGGTTGGTATTTCAACAGGAGAAGCCGCCATTGTTCGCGAGCAACCTGTGCAAGAAAGCGAAGGTGTCTTCTCGGCTGATCGTAAAGTTGATTCGTTCACTGCTGAAAGTAATGTCAACTTGCTTGAAAGTATCACTGTGTCGACTGTTGATTCTCAACATCACGAATCGGCACTCACTGTTGAGGAGAGTAAGAAGGTCACGGCTGACCTTAATATTGTTGAGCAAACTTCAGTCGTTACTCTTGAGACTGTCACTTCAGAAAAGGAACATGAATACAAACCGGATGAGAAGCCCACCACGAAGTTGGCTGACACTTCGATTTTGCCATTGGAAGTTGGTTCCGTGTCGACTTTGATCGTACAGGAGTCCGAAGGCGAATACAGCCCTGATAAGAAACCACTCGCTGCGCTTGCAGAGACTTCAGTCAGACCGGAAGAATACTTTGAAGTTTCAGAGGTTCAAACAGCTGATTATCCAGCAGAATTCAAGGACAGTCTGAAGTTCGTCACTGAAAGCAGCACCGTGTCTGTTCAATTGAGTGAGGCCAAATTTATAGAGGAAACTCTCATTCATGATCGCGAAGACGAAATGAAGGACGCCGTTAGACCGGATGAACAAACTATCGAGACTTCCTACAAAGCGATCAAGGGAGTTGAAGTTTTCCAAACTACTTCTGTAGAAAAGGAGGGCGAATTACAGGTGTATGATTTACCAGAGAGTCACAAAGGAAAGGCAGTACCAACACATCCGGTACAGTCTCTTCAGGTAGAAGAAACTCAACCTGATGATAACCTTAGCGACATCACCAAGGATCTGCCATCCATGGCGAAGGCGAAAGTCAAGCAGACAAATCTTCAGGAAACCGTAGTGGACGAGACTGTTCCTGCGGAAGGTCTTGCACCTGTAGAAAAAGACAAAGTACCGGACTTCAAGGTAGCTGAAGTTGCCCTGGATGAGATTGAAGGTGTGCACACAACCGAAGTTATGGTTACTGAGAAAGAAACAGAATACGCGGAGATTACCCAAGCCAAAGAGGTTTTTGCAACTACGGAATTCGCGACGCAGGTCGCTGCAACCCACGAGGAAGTCAGAACAGAGTCGCCAACTGGTGAAGTTCCTGAAGAGAAGCCTACCAGGGGAACAGCGACACAGACGCAACTTCCATTGGAGAGCATAACTGTGAATCTTCAGGAAATTGCCGAGAAGGAAGATATCTACCAAGCTGATGTCAAACCTGATCAGAAAACCGCTAACGTTGAATATTCCGAAGCGAAACCAGGTGCAACAGTCCTAGAAGTACTGACGCACGATGCTGAGAACATCTACACGCCTGAAACGAAGCCTCAGGACTTCACAGCCCAGACGTCATTCACAGGACACCCTATAGCTGTCAAATCAGAAACAGTAATCGAAGACAGTACTGGAAAGATGAGTATCGAACAGCCAAGGAGCACGAAAGCTTTTGAGAAACAGGAGGCATTTGAGGAATTGATAGTTACTGAGACGCACATTGGTGAAGTGGAGAAGCCTAGAGAAGACGACGTGAAGCCTTTGAGTCAAAATGCTGATGTCAATATGACTACCACTGAAAATTTGACAGTGACTGAAGTTGTGACTGAACTCAAGGAAAACGTTCTCACTGTTGAAGAAAAACCAAAAGAACGTACAGTCGTCGTAGATTTAATTTCTGGTCACGAAGTGGCCCAAACCCAAGAAACCATCATAGCCAACAACGTAGACGAGCTAGCGGAAGTAAAACCAAAACCCGAGAGTGCAACTCAAAAACAAGAAGGTCTAGAAATCGTTCAACATTCGGAAACATCCGTTTCGGAGAAAGAAGCTCCATTGGAAATGGACATTAAACCGGAAAGTAAAACAGTGGACGTAACGTTCGAAGAAGGCGAAGGTATCAAGATCACAACGACGCAGCCTGAAGATAAGGAAGGTCAATTGGAAGATCAAGTAAAACCAAAAACAGTCGAAGCCACTGTAGATTTTGAGGTTCAAGGTGTGGCGTCTAAATTTGAAATTTTAACCGATACCGGAATTTCCGAATTGACTACCGAAATTCCCAAAGATGTCAAACCGAAGACCACTCTTCTGCCTTTCGAAAGTGTTATAGCCGAGGAGGTGCTCACCAGAGAAACCGAAGCGCCATTTTCAGAGATTCTTCCAACTGACAAGACAGCTCATCTCGAGTTCCAGGTTGGTGAGGGTTTGATCGTTTCTGCCGTCACCGTAGAGGACAAAGAGAGTCAATTACCAGAAGCTGAAAAGCCTGAAAGTAAATTAGCAACATTTGATGTTCCAACTCACGGAGTCGCCCAAGTGACTGAAACAGTTACCGAGGACAATGCTGCTAAGTTCAGTCCAAAAGCGACTGAAACTGCCACAGCAAGTGCTGATCACGTGACATTCCATAGTGTGATCACTTCGGAAACGTCAACTGGAGACCTTGAACAACCTCTGACAGACTTTGTCAAACCCGAAGAGAAGAAGGTCAGTGTAGCTTTCGAGGAAGTTGTTGGCACGACTGTTACTCAAACAATAGCAGAGGACAAGGAGCAGGAGTATGAAGGCAAACCGGAAGTAGAAGGTAAAAAAGCCACAACGAGTTACGACGCACACAAAGTAGCCGAATTGACTGAAGTAACGCCGGCGACTCACCCTGGTGATTTGGACACTAAGAAGCCAGAATCCGCCGTTGCAAAGGAGGAGCGTTTGCCTTTCGAAAGTATCGTCCAGACCGAAGCTGTTGTATCTGAAACAGAAAGAGAATTCCATGAGAAGCCTGCACTGGCTACGAACACTGCTAATGTCACTATCGGTGAGAATATTAACGTGACAATAACGGAAGTCACTACGGAAGACAAAGAGAGCACTTTCGAAGTTCCCGAAAAACCAGCCGAGCGAGTCGCGTTAGTTGACGTCACGGGACACGTGATAGCTGAGAAGTCTGAAATTACACCGGACTTCAGTACCGAAAAGTTAGAAGAAACGAAACCAGCATCAGCGTCAGCTGTTCCATCTCAAATGCCACTGGAAAGTATCGTTCAATCTGTAACGGAAGTTGCGGAAGCTGAAGGTCCATTGTCAAAGGACAAATTGCCTTTACAAGCCACAGCTGATTTCTCAGTAGTCGAGGAACAAGGAATAGTAGTGTCTTCGGTCACTTTGGAAGATAAAGAAGAACTATACAAACCCAAAGAACTTCCGGAAATACGTACAGCTGACAAGACCTTAGCTGGTGGCCACGTGGTAGCACAGACTACTGAGCACGTCGTTGACTTCAGCACAGAAAATCTTACTGAAGAGAAACCAATTTCTTCCATTGCTACAAGGGAGCAGATACCATTCACTCCAGTTGTCCAAACGCAACCAATTGTCCAGGAGAAAGAGGACAAATTTGTACCTGATAGGAAACCCGAAGACAGGACCGCAAATGTTGATTTCGAATTGGACAGAACTGTCACTGTCTCTGAGGTCACTCTTGGTGATAAAGAATTGACCTATACCCCGGAACAACAACCTTCAGAACGTGTTGCGTTTTTAAACATCAACCAGACCCACGAAATAGCCGAAACTTCGTCCATTGTTGTCGAAGACACTTTCAAAGACGTTGAATACCAGAAACCGGATACCAAAGTGGCGTTACCTACGCAGGAAGTGTATCAGAGCGTGATAGTATCCCAAGATATTTCACAGGACCAAGAACAACCTTTCGAAGGTAAATTTAAACCGGAAACGAGAGATATTACTGTGTCGGTTGAAGAAGGAAAGCGCGTAACTACTGTCACCGAGATAATAACAGAGAACAAAGAAGGTTCGCTGGATGATCTGAGGAAACCAACAGATCAGTCTGCAAAACCTGCGATTGTATCTGGTCACGAAGTGGCAGAGAAGTCCGAAGTAATACCTAGTATGGGCACTGGCGAAATTGAAGTAATAAAGCCGATAATAGCTACAGCTCACGTGGGACAGAAGCCGTTCGAAACAGTTGAAATGTCTGAAGAAATACTTGGTGAGAAGGAAATTGACAGATTAGAAGTAAAACCAATAACGAGCAAAGCAAGAATTACTTTGGACGAAGAGAAGTCAATTACAGTGACGGAGACTACAACGCAGGATGTTGAATCTGAATTCACAGAGCCAAAGAGACCTCAGCAAGGCACAGCTAAACCTTCGATCGAAGGCAAAGAAGTTGCTGAGCAGAGTGAAGTCACCCCGAGAGAAGGTGTTGAGGAAATGTCAATTCCAAAGCCGATCACAGCTTCAGCTCATGAGACCCAATCGACCTTGGAAAGTCTGAGCATCAGTGAAGCTGTTGCTGAAGAGCTCAGTAAAGATTTCGAAGGGAAATTCAAACCCGATGAGAAACAAGTTAACGTCAGCTTCGTGGAAGGAAAGAGTATTTCAGTAAGTCAGGTAGTCGCAGAAGACAAAGAAGGTGATGTTAGCATCGCGAAGTATCTGGAAAGTACAGCTCAGGTCAAGCTAACTCACGTTGGCAGAGACGTTGCTCAACAGGAAGAAGTAATCTTAGGACAAAATGTAGGAACCGTCGAACCGTTCGAAAGTGACAAGCGCACAGCTCATCCCAAGCAGGATGTATTCGAGCCTGTTATTATTGAGGAAGTTCCTGTGGCGGAAACAGAAAAACATTTTCAAGATTTTCCAAAATCAATTACGACTTCCGCTGTGCCTACGTTCGAGGAAGGACACAGTATTTCTGTGACGGAAGTTACATCTGGTGAAGTTGAAATTGGTCTGGAAGATAAGAAGTTGATGGAATCGAGAACGGCTACCAGTACTGTCATTATGGAACATGGTTCTATCGAGACAACAATGATTGAATCCCAGGTTAATATACCAGCTGGAAAAGAGTTGGAGGAAAAGTTCACACCCCAACAGGCTGTTCGAGGTCAAGAACCTTATGAAAGTATAACAGTTACGGAAAGTCTGGCTGAAGAATCTGAGAAGCCATTCGAAGGTACATTCAAACCAGCAACACAGACAGCTAGTGTTGATATTCAGCAAGTGAAGTCCCTTCAAATATCTGAAACTGTGACGGAAGACAAGGAAGATACTTTTGCTGCAATCCAGAAGCATGTGGAAGCGCAAGCCAAACCTGAGTTCAGCGTCTTCGAAAGTATAGAGAAATCCGAGGTAGAGACGATTCAAACAATTGGACATGTTGAAGATAAAAAACTTATTTCATCACAGGCAACGTTGACGCAAACGACGTTAGAAAGTGTGACGAATATCGAAACGACCGTCGGAGAGCGTGAAGAAATCTTTGAGGGTAAATTCAAACCCGAAGAACAGAAAGGTCGACCTCAATGGGATGGTTTGAGTTCAGTTACCATAACTGAAGTTGTGTCTAACGAGACTGAAGATGTGCTTGCGAAACTTGAAATACCAAAAGATCAAAAGGCCCTGCCAAATATTTCCGGCAGAGAAATCGCGGAAACAAGTCAGGTACTCACGGTGGCGAATGTCGAAGAATTTGCAAAACCTACAGTTCCTGAAGAACAAAAGGGAAAACCAAAGTTAGATGAATTAGCGTCACTTACTATTTCTCAAATAATTTCGAACGAAGCTGAAGAACTCCTTCCTAGTCCCGAAGTGCCTACTGAGAAAACAGCTCGACCTAATCTATTCGGTAGAGAAATAGCTGAGACGACGCAGGTATTGACAGTATCGAATGTTGAAGAACTTGAAAAGCCTAAAGCTCCAGAAGAGCAAAAGATCAGACCACGTCTCGACGAACTTACGTCACTCACAATTTCTCAGGTTGTTTCTAACGAAACTGAACAGCTGTTGCCCAGTCCTGAAGTACCTACAGAGAAAACAGCTCAGCCTAATCTGTTCGGTAGGGAAATAGCTGAGACTACCCAGGTGTTGACAGTAACAAATGTTGAGGAACTTGAAAAGCCTAAAGCGCCAGAAGAACAAAAGATCAGACCACGTCTCGACGAGCTGACGTCACTCACAGTTTCTCAGGTTGTTTCCAATGAAGCTGAACAACTACTACCCAGTCCTGAAGTACCAACTGAGAAAACAGCTCAGCCTAATTTGTTCGGTAGGGAAATAGCTGAGACTACCCAGGTGCTGACAGTAGCAAATGTTGAGGAACTTGAAAAGCCTAAAGCTCCTGAAGAACAGAAGATCAGACCACGTCTAGATGAGCTGACATCACTCACAGTTTCTCAAGTTGTTTCCAACGAAGCTGAACAACTACTACCCAGTCCTGAAGTACCAACTGAGAAAACAGCTCAGCCTAATCTGTTCGGTAGGGAAATAGCTGAGACTACCCAGGTGTTGACAGTAACAAATGTTGAGGAACTTGAAAAGCCTAAAGCTCCTGAAGAACAGAAGATCAGACCACGCCTAGATGAGCTGAAGTCGCTTACAGTTTCTCAGGTTGTTTCTAACGAAGCTGAACAGCTACTGCCCAGTCCTGAAGTTCCTACCGAAAAGACAGTACTGCCAAATCTGTTTGGAAGAGAAATAGCAGAGACCACTGAAGTGTTGACAATCTCGAATGTTGAAGAGCTAGAGAAAGCAAAACTTCCAGAAGAACAAAAAGGCAAACCACGACTGGAAGAGCTATCGTCACTCACTGTTTCTCAAGTAGTGTCCAACGAAGCTGAAGAGTTGCTTCCTTCGCCTGAAGTTCCTACGGAAAAGACAGCACTACCAAATCTATTTGGTAGAGAAATAGCTGAGACAACTCAAGTCTTGACAGTTTCGAATGTTGAAGAGCTTGAGAAGCCTAAGGCTCCTGACGGACAAAAGATCAAACCACGTTTGGATGAACTGACGTCCCTAACTGTTTCTCAGGTCGTTTCCAATGAAGCTGAACAATTGCTGCCAAGCCCGGAAGTTCCCACTGAGCAGATGGCACAGCCTAATCTCTTTGGTAGAGAAATAGCACAGACCACTCAAGTACTGACAGTGTCTAACGTCGAAGAACTGGTAAAGAGCAAAGTGCCTGAAGAACAAAAGGGAATACCAGAGCTAGAGGAAATGAGTTCTGTAACGATATCTGAAGTAGTTTCGAATGAAACTGAAAATATTTTACAAAGTGCAGAAGTTCCAAAAGGACAAACAGCAATACCGAACCTGTTAAGCAGGGAAGTGGCCCAAACTATCGAGGTAGAGACAGTGACTAACGTGGAAGAACTACCAAAAGAAAAGGCACCGGAAAGCCAGAAAGGAAGACCAAATTTGGAAGAGTTATTATCTCTCTCGGTATCCGAAATAACCTCCAGTGAGATGGAGAATTTATTACCAAGTCCAGAGGTACCAACTAAACAAATAGCAGAGCCAAATCTATTAGGTAGACAAGCGGCAGAAACATCTCAGGTACTAACCTCAAACATAACCGAAGAAATTCCAAAACAGAAAAAACCGGAATCAAAGAAAATCATTCCAGAGCAGATACCATTTGAGAGTCTAGAGCAAATTCAGCCAATAACACAAGAAAGTGAAACGAATCTGATTCTCGAAAAAGCCATATCTAGCGTACAAGCGGATGTGAGCTTCCAAGTAACTGAGAGTCTTGTGATAACTCAGGTAACACCAAATGAGAAGGAATCGAAGGATGTCACAAAGGGCGTGCCGACAGAGGTCAGTGCTCAACCTGATGTTGTAAGACGTGAAGTAGCCGTAAAGTCCGAAGTCCTTCCCGAGGGTGTAGTATCCGAATTCAATGTAGAGAAACCGAGCGCCAAAGTGGCCAAGGAAGTCGAGGAAATAAAACATAGCTTGATAGTAACCGAACTTCAAACAGCGGGTGAACTCGAGTCAGAAATGCCCGAGTCTGTTAAGCCTTTCTCAAAGTTAGTCAATGTCTCATTCGAGGCTGACCACCTGGAACAAATCGTTGGTGAGTATTTATATAGAGGTAGATGCTACTGGTATTGTGCGAACGTGACGTGACGTTACGAAAGACTAGATGACAATCGACTAACGAACTACGCGAATCCTGTACGAGATGGTTACGTTTCGGATAGGCGCCAGTTTTTGACTGGAATGTAGGTATCACAACTACTATAATTTAGGAACAAGTCAAAGATTCAATCCGAGCAGACCTTTGATATAGAAAATAGAATCATCGTTTCTGCGTAACCATTAGGAATTCTTTGGAAAAAAATTGTAAATTCCAAAATGGATCAGTGGGTAAGCTGGAAGGTAAGTCTAGAACCCACAAAATATGAACATCACATTTATCAGACAACAGCACCAACAGATCATAAAACACACAGAACACACCGCACAACACAACATTACACCAAACCTGATAACGGTCCGTTTTGACTTGGTAGAGGATTTTTGTAGACCAGAGACAGAATGGTATACGCGAATCATAATTACGCTACGTCACAATTGATATATGAGAGGTTCGTGTATTCATTCTAGTCGCACTAGTCGCGATGATCTACCAAGGCAATTGTAAATATACATTCGATCGAGAAGTCAAACCAAGCCAAACCAAGCAAGCAAGCAGCAAACAACGCAACACTGTAACACAATAATCACGCGACACCTGTTCTCTAACATTTCAGAAACAACAGAAGCACGAGCGCAACAACACACCACAACATTAACACACCACACTACTAAACACGAATACCCCGATACAACACAGCAACCGACTATTGAGTCTGACACCGAAGTCACCGAAGAGTACACGACGAAATTCAGACGTGGAAGTAAGGACGAGGATACATCGGCTGTAAAGACAAAAACCACTATTATTCGTAAAAAGAAGTCGTCATCGCCGAATGAAGATAACGTGGTAGTGATTGAAGAAGAACTAGAAGATATAAAATCGGCACTGCCAACTATACCGAAGAAACAGTTTATGCCGATTGAAGAAGTAACCGACACTTATGATGTAGAAGAAATTAAGCCGTCAAGAATTGAAGAGGCGGAAGAGGTTCCAAAACCAGAAGAAACTAAAATTGAAGTAAAAGTTATCGATATACAAGAAGATGGAAAGAATAAAAAGATCGTGAAGAAGAAGATTATTAAGAAGCGTGGAAAGAAACGACAGGTTACTGAAGAAACTACGGTTGAGGAAGAGGGCAAAGAACCGATTACAACCGTAGTTACGAAACCTGTCGAAGATATTCTCGAAGATGAAACCGTAGAGGATATCCCCGAATTTACAGAAGAAACGCCTATCGAGAGTGAGGAAATTCGTGAACATGTCACCATTACTAAAGAGGTCACTCAGGAGGGCAAACCTAAGAAGACTACTAAAAAGAAGATTGTAAAAAAGCTGGGAAAGAAACGTCAAGTGATTGAAGAGGTTACTGTCGAAGAGGAGGGCAAAGCTCCGGTAACCACCATTACTGAGAAACCAGTAGAAGAAATTGTTTCTGATGAAACTACTGAACCACTTCCAGTAACGGAATTCCAGACACCAAACGAGACTGAAGAAGTCCAGGAACAAGTAACAGTGACCGAAGAAATCACTCATGAAGGCAAACCTAAGAAAGTTACTAAAAAGAGGATTGGCAGAAAGATGGGCAAGAAGCAGCAGGTAACTGAAGAGGTCACTGTTGAAGAAGAGGGCAAGGCTCCGGTGACAACTGTTACTAAGCAGCCAGTTGAGGAAATCATCCCTGATGAATCAACTGAACCGCTGCCAGTAACAGAATTCCAAAGACCAACGGAAACTGAAGAAGTCCGCGAACAGGTAACAGTGACTGAAGAAATCACTCATGAGGGCAAACCTAAGAAAACTACTAAAAAGAAGATTATCAGAAAGAAGGGCAAGAAGCAACAGGTAACTGAGGAGGTCACTGTTGAAGAAGAGGGCAAGGCTCCGGTGACCACTGTTACTAAGAAGCCAGTTGAAGAAATCATCCCTGATGAATCAACTGAACCGCTTCCAGTGACAGAATTCCAAAGACCAGCGGAAACTGAAGAAGTCCGCGAACAGGTAACAGTGACTGAAGAAATCACTCATGAGGGCAAACCTAAGAAAACTACT
>JARQTI010000122.1:304027-320696 GCA_030142655.1 Trachelus tabidus
AAAAAGAAGATTATCAGAAGGAAGGGCAGGAAGCAACAAGTAACTGAAGAGATCACTGTTGAAGAAGCGGGCAAAGCTCCAGTGACAACTGTTACAGAAAAACCAGTAGAAGAAGTTTTGTACGAAGCCATCAAACCATTATCAGTGCCTGAATTGGACCAGTCTGAAGAGCCAGAGGAGGTTCGTGAACAGGTGACGGTGACAGAGGAAAGAACTCCCGAAGGTAAACCGAAGAAAGTAATTAAAAAGAAAGTTGTCAAGAAGAAGGGAAGAACGCAACAAGTGACTGAAGAAGAAACTGTTCAGGAGGAAGGAAAACCTCCAGTAACACAAGTGATTGAAAGACCGGTTGAAGAGATCATTTTCGATGAAACAACTGGACCGATTTCAGCAATAAAGGCTGTGAAGCCTATTGAAACTGAAGAAGTTCGAGAACAAGTTACCGTTACTGAAGAAGTCACTCATGATGGCAAACCAAGGAGAATCATAAAGAAGAAGATCATTAAGAAAAAGGACAGAAAACAACAAGTTACAGAAGAAGTAACAATTCAAGAAGGAGACAAGGCCCCTGTAACAACAGTCATCGAAAAGCCTGTAGAAGAAATATTGTACGACGAGACAACACAGCCATTACCCACAAAGGAATTAGCACAGCCTGGAGAAAGTGAAGAAATTCGTGAACAGGTAACAGTCACTGAGGAGGTCACTCATGAAGGTAAGCCTAAGAAAGTCATTAAGAAAAGGATCTTTAAGAAGAGAGGAAGAAAACAACAAGTTACTGAAGAAGAAACCATTATCGAGGAAGGCAAAACTCCTGTAACAACAGTGACCGAAGTACCTGTTGAAGAAATTCTTTACGACAAACCTGCTGAAATTATCCTGGTGCCTGAAACAGTGAAGCCTGATGATGTTGAGGAGGTTCGGGAACAGGTGACTGTGACCGAAGAAGTTACGTTGACAGGCAAACCAAAGAAAGTAACGAAAAGGCTCATCACCAAAAAGAAGGGCAAGAAGCAACAAGTGACTGAAGAACAGACTGTTGAAGAAGAAGGTAAAGCTCCTATAACAACAGTAACTGAGAAACCAGTTGAAGAGATTCTGTATGAAGAAACAACTGAACCGTTGAAAGTTGTAGAATTTGGTAAGCCAACTGAATCTGAAGAAGTGCGTGAACAGGTTACGGTTACCGAGGAGACGACACCAGAAGGTAAAACGAAGAAAGTCATCAAGAAGAAGATCATTAAAAAGAAGGGAAAGAAACAACAGATTACTGAAGAGGAAACAGTTGTAGAGGATGGTAAAGCTCCTGTGCTGACAGTAACTGAAAAACCAGTTGAAGAGATTATCTATGATGAAACCACTGAACCGTTGCCAAGTGTAGAGTTTGAAAAACCAACTGAATCAGAAGAGGTACGGGAACAAGTAACTGTGACTGAGGAAAGAACACCTGAAGGTAAAACAAAGAAGGTCATCAAGAAGAAGATTATCAAAAAGAAGGGAAAGAAACAACAAGTTACTGAAGAAGAAACCGTTGTCGAGGATGGCAAAGCTCCGGTTGTAACTGTTACTGAGAAACCCGTTGAAGAAATTCTCTATGACGAAACTACGGAACCCCTACCAACTTTAGAGTTTGGAAAGCCAATTGAATCTGAGGAGGTAAGGGAACAAGTAACTGTAACTGAGGAAAAAACACGTGAGGGTAAAACAAGGAAAATTATTAAAAAGAAAATTATCAAAAAGAAGGGAAAGAAGCAACAAGTTACTGAAGAGGAAACAGTTGTCGAAGATGGTGCAGCTCCAATTGTAACAGTAACTGAAAAACCTGTTGAAGAAATTGTATACGATGACAGGGTAGAACCATTGCCTGGGCCTGAATTAATTAAACCATCCGAATCTGAGGAAGTGCGCGAACAAGTTACGGTTACCGAAGAGACGACTCCAGAAGGTAAAACAAAGAAAGTCATCAAGAAGAAGATCATTAAAAAGAAAGGAAGGAAACAACAGGTTACCGAAGAAGAAACAGTTGTAGAAGAAGGTAAAGCTCCTGTGCTGACAGTAACTGAAAAACCAGTTGAAGAAATTCTTTATGATGACACTGTCCAAGCCTTCCCAGGTCCAGAAAGCGTTAAGCCGGTTGAATCAGAGGAAACTCGTGAACAGGTGACAGTAACTGAAGAAATAACACATGAGGGCAAACCAAGAAAAGTGATTAAGAAGAAGATCTTCAAAAAGAAAGGAAAGAAGCAACAAGTAACAGAAGAAGAGACTGTGCTAGAGGAAGGCAAAGCTCCAGTGACAACAGTCACTCAGTTACCAGTCGAAGAAATCCTTTATGATGATTCTCTTGTGCCTTTCCCTGCTCCTGAGTTTATCGAACCCACCGAATCAGAAGAAGTTCAGGAACAAGTGACAGTGACGAAGGATATCACACCGGAGGGTAAAGAGAAGAAGATTATCAAGAAGAAGATAATCAGAAAGAAGGGACGAAAGCAACAAGTGACTGAAGAAGAAATCATTGAAGAGCAAGGAAAGGCTCCTGTGACTAAAGTCACTGAAAAGCCGGTGGAAGAAATTCTTTATGACGAAACCGCTGAACCTTTGCCGGTGCCTGAATTCATGAAGCCCGACGAAAGTGAAGAAGTTCGTGAACAAGTAACTGCTACAGAAGAAGTCACACCTGAGGGTAAACGTAAGAAAGTCATCAAGAGACGTATTATCAAAAAGAAAGGTAAGAAACAGCAAGTTACTGAAGAAGAAACTATAATGGAGGATGATAAGGCTCCAGTGACCACTATTACTGAAATACCTGTTGAAGAAATACTTTATGATGAAACCGTTAAACCATTGCCTGCACCAGAAATGGTAACACCTGTTAAAACAGAAGAAGTACAGGAAGAGGTAACCGTCACTCAGGAAACAACAAAGGAAGGCAAACCAAAGAAAATCATTAAAAAGAGAATTCTTAAGAAGAAGGATAATAAGCGACAAGTCACTGATGTGATAACTGTTGAAGAAGAGGGTAAGGCTCCTGTTACATCAGTTATCGAACAACCTGAGGAAGAGATTATTTCAGAAGACACAATTCAGCCTCTTCCTGAAATGAAAGAAATTACACCTACAGATGTTGATGAAACTCGTGAACAAGTAACAGTGTCTGAGGAAGTAACTCATGAAGGAAAACTAAAGAAAGTCACTAAGAAACGTATCGTCAAGAAGAAGGGCATCAAACAACAAGTAACAGAACAAACAACAGTTGAAGAAGAAGGAAAGGCCCCAGTAACTGAAGAGATTGAACAACCTGTTGAGGAAGTTTTATACGACGAAGAAATTCAACCCGTAGATGAAAAGTCTCCCGAAGATGAAACTGTGCGCCATCAGCTGACTGTGACTGACGAGATCACGCCTGAAGGTAAATCCAAGAAGATCATCAAAAAGAGAATTACGAGAAAGAAGGGAAAACGCCAGCAAGTTACGGAAGAAGTTACTGTTCAAGAAGATGGAAAAGAACCTGTCACTTCTGTCACTGAACAACCAGAAGAAGATGTTATATTCGATGAACCTATTGAGACTTCGACAGCTAAAAAACCAATCAAAAAGGTTAAGAAAATTATCAAAAAGAAGCCAAAACATCCAGGCGAAGTTGAAGAACAACCAGAACTCCCGGAAGACGTTTCCAAGGATGTTAAAGAACCTAAACAAAAAACAAAACCTGGATTGGTGAAGATGCAAATAACAGAAGTCAAACCAACGAAGTTGAAGATCGGAAAACCTGAACCCGAGCAGCCGCAATTTGCACAGATTAAGCTAAAGAAGGCTCCAATAGTGAAACGAAAGGATGGAAAGAAAGATAAATTCCCGAAGGTCCTTCTGCGCAGTCGTATCAAGTTCTTCGATTGGCCACCTGGCATGAGGTTCCCAAAAATAAGTTTCCTCGAACCAATAGAAGTTCAAAATGGTGAACTCTCTCGAAATGTGGAGGATGCATTAAAACTGAAAAAGATCAAACAAAAGAAACGTAAGCCTCAGGAAAGAGATGAAGTTGATTTAGAGAAACTTGATCTGGAATTCGAAGAACTGAAGAAAGTCCCGCTAGAAAAGGTTGAAGACCAATCGGTTTATGAAAGACAACCTAAACCAGAAAAGCCAAAAGAGAAACCGAAAGAAAAACTGAAAATTGGTAAAGGTAAAGTTCCTGAAAAGGAAGATGAGGAACCAGAGAAGGTGAGTTTAAAGAAAATTCCTCAGAAGGAGACTAAAGATACTGAAGAATTGAAACCTACTCCTAAAAAGAAAGAGAAAGTGGCTCCTGAAAAGAAACCAAAGGATGAAGCTGAATATCCTGAAGCTCCTGAATTTAAACCATACGATATTGACTTTACCGAACCAGAGCATGCTGAGCGAGAACCACTGGAATTCGGCCAAGACGAAAAACCCGTTCTTGGACCGGAAGAAAAGAAAAAACCAAAACGCAAGCCTAAGAAACCAATACAAGAAGATGAACAAATTCCAATAGTCCCCGGAATTCCTAAGAAAGAGGAACCAGAAGAAACTGCGGATAAGAAATTCCGAATTCCTCAACGAGACAAACCCGACGAGGATAAAGAACACGTTAAACTAAAGCCCTGGAAAAAGCCAAAAGATGCCAAAGAAGAGGAAAAACCACATGATGATACTCTTAAATTTATTCCATCTGATCAAGATGATGTACCAGACTCCGTGGAAATTATAACAACTGAACAGATTGAGGAGACGCCAGATAAGAAACTCAAAAAGGTTACGAAAAAGCATATTGTCAAGAAGAAAGGAAAGAAGCAACAAGTGGTTGAAGAAACCACCGTGGAGGAGGACGGAAAGGAACCAGTCACCACCGTCACTGAAGAACCAGTTGAAGAAATTGTATCTGAGAAGACAATAGTACCAAGACCTGTTGAGGAAGCCGAAGTTCCAGAAGACGTCGAAGTTCGTGAACAAGTGACTGTTACCGAAGTTATACCAGAGGATGGCAAACCAAAGAAAATCACAAAGAAAAAGATCGCTGTGAAACGCGGTAAGAAACGAACAGTCACGGTCGAAGAAACGGTTGAAGAAGAAGGAAGCGCTCCGATTACTACAGTCACTGAATTACCCACGGAGGAAGTAATCGAAGAGGAGACTTATACGCCTTTACCGATTACCGAAAAATTCACACCGACCGTCGAGGAAGTGACCGAGCAAGTAACCGTAGCCGAAGAAGTTACGCCCGAAGGTACTCCAAAGAAGATTACTAAGAAACGGATATCGAAGAAGAAGGGTAAAGATCAGAAGGTAATTGAAGAGGTCACAGTCGAAGAGGTCGGTAAAGTTCCCGTGAAGAGCATGACTGAGAAGCCTCTCGAAGAGATTCCTGTCCTAGAGTATCCTGAAGAAGAACACGCAATTCCAACAGAGGAAGTTCGCGAACAAGTTACTGTCACTCGCCAGGTAACTGCCGAAGGAAAACCAAAGAAAGTTACCAAGAAACTCATCACCAGAAAGAGAGGCAAAAAACGACAAGTAACTGAAGAAACAATTGTTGAAGAGGAAGGCAAAGCCCCAGTTGTTACAGTAACGGAACAGCCTCTGGAAGAGGTACTTCCTGAAGAAGATTTGGAAGCTCTTCCTGCCCCGGAAGAAGTGACACCAACAACTGTTGAGGAAGTCAGAGAGCAAGTTACGGTAACGGAAGAAGTCACTGACGAGGGTAAACAACGCAAGATCGTTAAAAAGAAGATCACGAAGAAACGTGGTAAGAAACAACAGGTTACTGAGGAAGTGACTATTGAAGAAGAGGGTAAACCCGCTGTCACTTCCGTCACTGAAATACCTGAAGAGGACATCCCTGAAAGAGATGAACCGAAAGTCGTTGAAGAGATTCGCGAAGAGGTCAAGGTTCAAGAAGAAGTCACGTCTGAAGGAAAACCAAAGAGAATCGTCAAAAAGAAGGTAATTAAAACTCGAGGAAAGAAACAACAAGTAACTGAGGAAGTCACAGTGACGGAAGAAGGCAAAGCTCCAATTACGATTATTAGTGAAAAACCAGTGGAAGAGATTGTTGATGAAGAGCCTATCGAGTACTTCCCTGCTATCGAGGAGCAGCAAGCAGTTCCCGTAGAAGAGGTGCAGGAGCAAATCAGTGTTACTGAAGAAGTAACTCATGAAGGAAAACCTAAAAAAGTGGTTAAGAAGCGCACAACTAGGAAGAGTGGTAAGAAACAACAAGTTACTGAAGAGATCACTGTTGAAGAAGAAGGAAAAGCACCAGTTAAGAGTGTAATTGAGAAACCTGTTGAAGAAATCGTTTTCGATGAGACCACTTCACCAGTACCAGCTCTGGAGTATAAGACACCTTCAGAAGTTGAAGAAGTTCGTGAACAGATCACTGTTACCGAGGATGTCACACCTGAAGGAAAACCCAGGAAGACTGTTAAGAAGCGCATCACAAAGAAGAAAGGTGCTAAACAACAGATCGTTGAAGAAAGTACCGTTGAAGAAGAAGGAAAAGCCCCAGTTACCACGGTCACTGAAGAACCAGTCGAAGAAATTCTCTTTGAGGAAACCATCAAGCCTCTGCCAGTCGAAGATGATAAACCGGAAGTTGTGGAAGAGACCTCTGAAACTAAAGTCACAGAAGAAGTCACTCCTGAAGGCAAGCCTAAGAAGGTTACGAAAAGGCGCATTGTAAAAAAGAAAGGAAAGATTCAACAAGTTACTGAAGAGACCACTGTTGAGGAAGAAGGCAAAGCACCCGTTACGACAGTCATTGAAGAGCCAATAAAACCAATTGAATCGGTTCCTGAAGACAAAGTCAAGACCAAAAAGGTCGTGAAGCGCCCCAAGAAGACACCCAAGACACCAGAGGAAGTTGAGAATCTTGAGGCACTCAAAAAGAAACTGAAACCTCAGTTGGTGAAGCTCGAAATGACTGAAGTGAAACCAACAAAATTAAAGGTCGATCAACCTTCACCTGACAAACCACAATTCGCTCAGATTAAGTTGAAGAAGGCTCCACTTGCTAAACGTAAGGATGGTAAAAAGGACAAATTCCCAAAAGTAATGCTTCGAAGTCGGATCACGTTCTTCGACTGGCCACCTGGTGAGCGGAAACCTAAAATATCCTTTATTGAACCGAACGAGGTTCAAAATGGAATTCTTTCTCGAAACGTAGAAGATGCACTTAAATTAAAGAAAATTAAGAAGAGAAAGACAAAACTTCCTGAGAAAGAGGAGCCTGATCTGGAGAAGTTAGACCAGGAATTCGAAGAACTAAAGAAGGTGCCGCTGGAAAAAATCGAAGACAAATCGGTTTATGAACGACAACCAAAACCTAAAAAGCCAGAAGAGACTGAACCGGAAAAGCTTAAGATCGGCAAAGGTAAGGTTCCGAAACAGGAGGAAGAAGAGCCCGAGAAAGTGAGCCTCAAAAAGGTTCCCAAGAAAGAAGGCGAGGAACCAGAAGAGCTAAAACCAGTTCCTAAGAAGAAGGAGAAACCGGAAAAGATTAAAAAGATTCCGGAAGATAAGGAACAACCCAAACTCGCGCCATTCGAACCGCACGATATTGAGTTCACTGAACCCGAAAGGGAGGAAAGGGAACCCTTGGAATATCCTGATGAAGAGAAGCAAAAACTTGAAACTCCAGCTAAAAAGAAACCTACGAAGAAGGTTAAGAAGCCTGTCCAGGATACTGAAGCCACTCAAATCGTTCCTGGTATTCCAAAGAAACCAGAAGAAGAGGAAAAACCTGATCTGAAGTTGAAATATCGTCAAGGTGAAATACCTGAGGAGAAACCCGAGGAAATTAAATTGAAACCTTGGAAAAAGCCAAAAGATACAAAGGAAGAGAAAAAACCACATGATGATACTCTTAAATTTATTCCATCTGATCAAGATGATGTACCAGACTCCGTGGAAATTATAACAACTGAACAGATTGAGGAGACGCCAGATAAGAAACTCAAAAAGGTTACGAAAAAGCATATTGTCAAGAAGAAAGGAAAGAAGCAACAAGTGGTTGAAGAAACCACCGTGGAGGAGGACGGAAAGGAACCAGTCACCACCGTCACTGAAGAACCAGTTGAAGAAATTGTATCTGAGAAGACAATAGTACCAAGACCTGTTGAGGAAGCCGAAGTTCCAGAAGACGTCGAAGTTCGTGAACAAGTGACTGTTACCGAAGTTATACCAGAGGATGGCAAACCAAAGAAAATCACAAAGAAAAAGATCGCTGTGAAACGCGGTAAGAAACGAACAGTCACGGTCGAAGAAACGGTTGAAGAAGAAGGAAGCGCTCCGATTACTACAGTCACTGAATTACCCACGGAGGAAGTAATCGAAGAGGAGACTTATACGCCTTTACCGATTACCGAAAAATTCACACCGACCGTCGAGGAAGTGACCGAGCAAGTAACCGTAGCCGAAGAAGTTACGCCCGAAGGTACTCCAAAGAAGATTACTAAGAAACGGATATCGAAGAAGAAGGGTAAAGATCAGAAGGTAATTGAAGAGGTCACAGTCGAAGAGGTCGGTAAAGTTCCCGTGAAGAGCATGACTGAGAAGCCTCTCGAAGAGATTCCTGTCCTAGAGTATCCTGAAGAAGAACACGCAATTCCAACAGAGGAAGTTCGCGAACAAGTTACTGTCACTCGCCAGGTAACTGCCGAAGGAAAACCAAAGAAAGTTACCAAGAAACTCATCACCAGAAAGAGAGGCAAAAAACGACAAGTAACTGAAGAAACAATTGTTGAAGAGGAAGGCAAAGCCCCAGTTGTTACAGTAACGGAACAGCCTCTGGAAGAGGTACTTCCTGAAGAAGATTTGGAAGCTCTTCCTGCCCCGGAAGAAGTGACACCAACAACTGTTGAGGAAGTCAGAGAGCAAGTTACGGTAACGGAAGAAGTCACTGACGAGGGTAAACAACGCAAGATCGTTAAAAAGAAGATCACGAAGAAACGTGGTAAGAAACAACAGGTTACTGAGGAAGTGACTATTGAAGAAGAGGGTAAACCCGCTGTCACTTCCGTCACTGAAATACCTGAAGAGGACATCCCTGAAAGAGATGAACCGAAAGTCGTTGAAGAGATTCGCGAAGAGGTCAAGGTTCAAGAAGAAGTCACGTCTGAAGGAAAACCAAAGAGAATCGTCAAAAAGAAGGTAATTAAAACTCGAGGAAAGAAACAACAAGTAACTGAGGAAGTCACAGTGACGGAAGAAGGCAAAGCTCCAATTACGATTATTAGTGAAAAACCAGTGGAAGAGATTGTTGATGAAGAGCCTATCGAGTACTTCCCTGCTATCGAGGAGCAGCAAGCAGTTCCCGTAGAAGAGGTGCAGGAGCAAATCAGTGTTACTGAAGAAGTAACTCATGAAGGAAAACCTAAAAAAGTGGTTAAGAAGCGCACAACTAGGAAGAGTGGTAAGAAACAACAAGTTACTGAAGAGATCACTGTTGAAGAAGAAGGAAAAGCACCAGTTAAGAGTGTAATTGAGAAACCTGTTGAAGAAATCGTTTTCGATGAGACCACTTCACCAGTACCAGCTCTGGAGTATAAGACACCTTCAGAAGTTGAAGAAGTTCGTGAACAGATCACTGTTACCGAGGATGTCACACCTGAAGGAAAACCCAGGAAGACTGTTAAGAAGCGCATCACAAAGAAGAAAGGTGCTAAACAACAGATCGTTGAAGAAAGTACCGTTGAAGAAGAAGGAAAAGCCCCAGTTACCACGGTCACTGAAGAACCAGTCGAAGAAATTCTCTTTGAGGAAACCATCAAGCCTCTGCCAGTCGAAGATGATAAACCGGAAGTTGTGGAAGAGACCTCTGAAACTAAAGTCACAGAAGAAGTCACTCCTGAAGGCAAGCCTAAGAAGGTTACGAAAAGGCGCATTGTAAAAAAGAAAGGAAAGATTCAACAAGTTACTGAAGAGACCACTGTTGAGGAAGAAGGCAAAGCACCCGTTACGACAGTCATTGAAGAGCCAATAAAACCAATTGAATCGGTTCCTGAAGACAAAGTCAAGACCAAAAAGGTCGTGAAGCGCCCCAAGAAGACACCCAAGACACCAGAGGAAGTTGAGAATCTTGAGGCACTCAAAAAGAAACTGAAACCTCAGTTGGTGAAGCTCGAAATGACTGAAGTGAAACCAACAAAATTAAAGGTCGATCAACCTTCACCTGACAAACCACAATTCGCTCAGATTAAGTTGAAGAAGGCTCCACTTGCTAAACGTAAGGATGGTAAAAAGGACAAATTCCCAAAAGTAATGCTTCGAAGTCGGATCACGTTCTTCGACTGGCCACCTGGTGAGCGGAAACCTAAAATATCCTTTATTGAACCGAACGAGGTTCAAAATGGAATTCTTTCTCGAAACGTAGAAGATGCACTTAAATTAAAGAAAATTAAGAAGAGAAAGACAAAACTTCCTGAGAAAGAGGAGCCTGATCTGGAGAAGTTAGACCAGGAATTCGAAGAACTAAAGAAGGTGCCGCTGGAAAAAATCGAAGACAAATCGGTTTATGAACGACAACCAAAACCTAAAAAGCCAGAAGAGACTGAACCGGAAAAGCTTAAGATCGGCAAAGGTAAGGTTCCGAAACAGGAGGAAGAAGAGCCCGAGAAAGTGAGCCTCAAAAAGGTTCCCAAGAAAGAAGGCGAGGAACCAGAAGAGCTAAAACCAGTTCCTAAGAAGAAGGAGAAACCGGAAAAGATTAAAAAGATTCCGGAAGATAAGGAACAACCCAAACTCGCGCCATTCGAACCGCACGATATTGAGTTCACTGAACCCGAAAGGGAGGAAAGGGAACCCTTGGAATATCCTGATGAAGAGAAGCAAAAACCTGAAACTCCAGCTAAAAAGAAACCTACGAAGAAGATTAAGAAGCCTGTCCAGGATACTGAAGCAACTCAAATCGTTCCTGGCATTCCAAAGAAACCAGAAGAAGAGGAAAAACCTGATCTGAAGTTGAAATATCGTCAAGGTGAAATACCTGAAGAGAAACCCGAGGACATTAAACTGAAACCTTGGAAAAAGCCTGGCGATCAAGAGGACAAGGATGCACAGCCTGAGGATGAAATCAAATTTATTCCTAAGGATGATGAAATTGCTGAAACAGTGGACACAATTGTCACTGAACAAATAGAAGAAACTCCAGATAAGAAGCAAAAGAAAATTATCAAGAAGAAGATCATTAAGACAAAAGGAAAAGAAAAGCCTAAGATTACTGAAGAAGTAACTATCAAGGAGGATGATAAGGAGCCTGTGACCACTATTACTGAACTTCCTGCAGAGCAAACCATCGAGGATGAAACAACCGAACCAATTCCTGAATTGCTGGAGAAGCAAAAGCCAACTGTGGTTGAAGAGGTGCGCGAGGAAATTAAGGTTACGGAAGAAGTAACTGAGGAAGGTAAACCTAAAAAGATAACGAAGAAAAAGATTGTCAAAACACGCGGCAAGGACAAGCAAGTTACTCAAGAAGTTACTGTCGAGGAAGAAGGTAAAGAACCTGTTACAACGGTTACTGAAGAGCCGCTGCCAGAATTTGATGATCTGCCGGAGGTCGAAGATTACAAGCCATTGCCAATTCCTGAAGCAAAGACAAAAACCAAGAAGGTACCCAAGAAGAAGCAACGTAAGCCAGTTGAGAAAACACCAGAAGAACTGGAAAATATTGAAGCGATCAAAAAGAAACTAAGACCACAGTTGATGAAGATCGAAATAACAGAGCAGAAACCAATGAAACTGAAGATCGGAGAGCCGGAAACACCGACGTTTGCCAAAATAAAATTGAAAAAGGCACCAGTTCCTCGCAAACCAAAGGATCAAGACGATAAAGATAAATTCCCGAAGGTCTTACTTCGTAGCAGGATCGTCCACTATGAATGGCCGCCAGGCATGAAGTACCCTGCAATATCCTTCATAGAACCAAACTACATTCAAAGTGGTATACTTTCACGTAATATGGAGGATGCACTGAAATTAAAGAAGATCAAACACAAGAAGACCAAACCTACTGACAAGGAGCTGACCGATCTAGAAAAATTGGATTTGGAGTTTGAGGATTTGAAGAAAACTCCTCTTGAAAAAGTCGAAGATAAATCTATATATGAGCGCCAACCCAAACCCAAGAAACCCAAAGAGGAAGTACCGGAGAAGTTGAAAATAGGTAAAGGCAAGGTGCCTCCTAAGGAAGAGCCCGAAGAAGAAAAGGTTAAACTAAAGAAAATCCCATCTAAGAAGCCCGATGAGCCCGAAGAAGTTGAACTTGCCCCGAAAAAGAAAGAGAAACCAGAAAAGAAGAAGGAACCGAAGGAAGAGAAGGAGTATCCCGAACTTCCTGGTTTCGAGCCCTACGAAATAAAATCGGACGAACCAGAACTTGAAGAGAGGGAACCTTTGGAATTCCCCAAGGATGAAAAGTCACCCACAGAAAAGCCCCCCAAGAAGAAGCCCAAAACGAAACCAAAGAAACCGGAACAGGAAGGCGAGTCCATTCCAATTGTTCCGGGTGTGCCCAAAAAAGAAGAGCCTGAAGAAGAGCCCGAAAAGAAATTCCGAATTCCTCATCGCGATAAGCCCGAAGAACAGCCCGAAGAAATAAAACTAAAACCATGGAAAAAACCGGATGAACCTCTTGATGAGGACAAGAAGCCCCACGATACGATCAAATTCGTACCAAAGGACGAAGATATAGTAGAGACGATTGAAACAATCACAACCGAAGAAATTGAAGAGACTGATGATAAGAAGCCCAAGAAAATCCTGAAGAAAAAAATAGTCAAAAAGCGTGGCAAAGAAAAGCCACGTGTCACGGAAGAAGTGACGGTCTTCGAAGAAGACGTTGAGCCCGTGACGACCGTCACTGTTGAAGATGTTGACGAGGATAAATTGGAACCTCTTCCGGAAGAGAAACCGGAAGTACTACGGCCGAATGTTGTAGAAGAAGTACGAGAAGAAGTAACAGTGTCGGAAGTTGTGACAGAAGAAGGAAAGCCAAGAAAGATACAGAAGAAACGAACAGTGAAGAGGCGCGGCGGCAAGGAAGAAGTTCGTGAAGAGGTAACAGTTGAAGAAGAAGGTAAAGAGCCGGTTACGACGATAACCGAGCTTCCTGAAGACATTACACCAAAAATACACAAAAAACCCAAACACAAAAAACCAACAAAACCCACTGACGATGAACAGGTGCCAGAAGGTAAGATCACTTGAATACTATTACATCTAGAATACTCCACTTACTCTTATTGCCATTACTCTCACTATATATATTATACGTGACCTCTTTCGCAGTCGCGATATTCACATATTCATTGATATATTGATCTACAAATCAATGATCGATGAATACATATAGACATACGAAGACATGACATTCCGACATTTATCAGTATCACTTTAAGTTAATCGTTACTAACTAATACAGCATCATTACATGCTGATTTAAATACTCTTATGTATTCCTTATTTTCTCACCTGCGCGTAGGTAGCGTCACGCAGGTTACATATTTCCAATTTTATAGAAATTATTGTTCACCTGCATAAGACAACCTTTTATAATATGTAATTTCATTCCATACTCACAATACGAAATCTTTAATGTATTTCTTGACCAATAATCTAAGTTTTTGTATCCATATTTACGTCACGTAAATATCCTATAGTGTTGCAACATGCATGTTATTTGATTTATAAGCTTTTCAGGGAAGGAATTGGTATTAAAAAAAATTTAAAAAACGTTAAATATCCAATCATATTTCTTACCTTCATGATAAGCAGAGAAACTGTCGCGAGTCCTTATTCTGTAACAAAAAAGAAAAAAGACAAGGTTAAACAAGAAATGTCAAAAATAAAAAAATTATTAAAATTTAAAAGATCTCAAGAATTACATGCATATTATTAATTTTTATGAAATACAACTGTTATTGATAAAAACTAATTTCAAATTGCGGTTTTGCAGGTGTCCTGGAGGAAACTGTGCAAGAGGTATGTAACTTTAGTAAATAATACATTTATCAAATATTTTATGTGCGCTAATTCTTATAAAAAATTCACAACAGGAGGTTATCGAAGAAGTCGTCGAAGAAATACCTGGAAGAAAGATCATAAAGAAGAAGAAGATAAAGCCGGTGAAGAATGAGGTTACGGAGGAGGTTGTCGAAGAAATTGTCTCAGAAGAAGTAATTCCTGAGACACCTGTCATAGAAGAAGAGGAAATCGTCGAAATTGTGGAAACGCCAACACAGAAGATCGTTAAGAAGAAAAAGAAACCAGTCAAGAAAGATGAACCTGAAGAAATAGTGGAAGAAGTCATTGAGAAACCCATTGAAGAAACAACTGCCATGGAGGAGCAACAAATAGTTGAAATTGTGGAAACACCAACAAAGAAAGTTATCAAGAAGAAGAAGGCCGTCACTCGTGACGATGGGGTGCCTGAAGAGGTCATTGAAGAAATAGTCATTAAAAAGCCAAAGAAAGAAAAGGCAAAGCCTGTCGTAGAGGAAGAGGAAATTGTGAAAATAACTGAAATCGATGTTAAAAAGGCTCCGGAAACGAAACCCAAGGAAGAAGTGGTAGAAGAGGAGGAGATTATAGAAACTGTAGAAACGCCAAAGAAAAAGATCATAAAGATAAAGAAGAAACCTACCAAGAAGGGCGAGCCTGAAGAAATCGTGGAACAAGTCATCGAGAAGCCTATCGAAGAGACAAGTGTGATGGAAGAACAACAAATTGTCGAAATAACAGAAACACCGACAAAGAAAGTCATTAAGAAAAAGAAGACTATTACGAGGGATGATGGTGTACCCGAGGAAGTCGTCGAAGAGATCGTCATTGAGAAGCCAAAGAAAGAAAGAGCCAAGCCAATAGTTGAAGAAGAGGAGAAAGTACAGATAACTGAAGTTGATGTGAAGAAGGCACCTGAAAAGAAGCCAAAGAAGAAAGTAGTCGTAGAAGAAGAAGAAGAAGTGATCGAAACCATAGAAACTCCCACGAAAAAGATCATTAGAAAAAAGAAGCCAGTAAAGAAAGATGAACCTGAGGAAATAATTGAAGAAGTAATTCATAAGCCTACAGAGGAGACTGCGGTAATGGAGGAGCAACAAATTGTTGAAATTGTTGAGACTCCAACGAAGAAGGTGATTAAAAAGAAGAAAGCAATAGTCAAAGATGACGGCGTGCCTGAGGAGGTTATCGAAGAAATTATCATTAAAAAACCAAAGAAGGAAAAGGCTAAGCCTATCGTGGATGAGAAAGAAACGGTGGAGATTACCGAAGTCGAAGTGAAAGAAGCGCCCGAAGAGACGGTTGAAGAAGAAGTTATTGAGACAATAGAAACACCCACAAAGAAAATTACAAAGAAAAAGATAAAACCAGCAAAGAAAGATGCACCGGAAGAGATTGTTGAGGAAATAATCGAAAAGCCAGTTGAAGAAGTCACTGTTATGGAAGAACAACAGATTGTTGAAATCATCGAGACACCCACCAAAAAGGTCATCAAGAAGAAGAAGGCTGTCACTCGAGATGATGGTGTACCTGAAGAAGTTATTGAAGAAATTGTCATTAAAAAACCAAAGAAAGAAAAAGCCAAACCCATCATCGATGAACAGGAGACAATTGAAATCACCGAAGTGGATGTTCAGGAAGCTCCGGAAGAAAAACCTGAGGGCATTATCGAAGAGGAGGAAATCATTGAAATCATTGAAACACCCACAAAGAAGATTACCAAAAAGGTAAAGAAACCGACCAAAAAGGATGCTCCTAAAGAAATAGTCGAAGAAATCATCGAAAAGCCTGTAGAAGAAACAAAGGTTATGGAAGAGCAGCAAATTGTTGAAATCATCGAGACTCCAACGAAAAAAGTCATCAAAAAGAAGAAGGCTATTACAAGGGATGATGGAGTGCCGGAGGAAGTGGTGGAAGAAATCGTCATTGAGAAACCAAAGAAAGTGAAAGCCAAGAAGGATGTTGTTCCTACAGAAGGCATCGAAACAATCGAAGTCATTACTAGTAGTACAACAGAGGAGCTTCCTAAGCAGAAGAAACCTAAAACAGAAGAAGCCGTACCAGTTCAAGAGGAGGATGAGAAAGTTGAAATTACGGAGGTTTCGATCAAAAAGGCACCTAAGAAAACGAAGAAGGGTACTCCTGCAGAGGAAGAACAACCAGAAGAAGTTGTTGAAGAAATTAAACCTGTGAAGCCTAAGAAAGAAAAGGCTAAGAAGGATGTGATTGCCAAGGAAAGTATTGAGACCACAGAAGTTATTACTGAAACAACTACGGAGGAACTTCCAGAAGAGAAAAAACCTGAAGAGGGAGAAGCAGTGCCTATTGAAGAAAAGGAAGAGAAGGCTGCGGTTACTGAAGTTTCTGTAAAGAAGGCGCCTAAGAAGAAGAAGAAGGCTACAACTACAGAAGAGGAGCAGCCCGAAGAAGAGGTTGAAGAAATAACTCCAGAGAAGCCGAAGAAAGAAAAGGCCAAAAAAGATGTTATTCCGAAAGAGAGCATTGAAACCACTGAAGTGGTTACCGAAACAACTACAGAAGAACTTCCTGAAGACAAGAAACCGAAGGAAGAGGAAGCTAAACATGTAGAAGAAGAGGAAGAGAAGGTTGAAATTTCAGAAGTGTCAGTTAAGAAGGCACCGAAGAAAAAGAA